>BLKR01003089.1:0-162131 GCA_011170035.1 Teleogryllus occipitalis | reverse complement strand
GCGCCGCTCGCCCCTGGAGGAAAGCCCACCAGGCAGGCTGCGTCCTAATACAATAGTAACTAAGCTAAAATGAAGTGACAGGTTTTTGGGATGTTTTCATCAGCTGCTGGCCTTGATGCAAGGGAATCGTCTTCTTGCTCTAATCCTCCTCTGCTCCTATGGATGAAAATACATTTCCGGCAGTATCAAACAAATCACCAAAAAAATACATTTTCAACAAGTACATTACGGTTATTTCTAAACATATTAGTCACTTTTTAACATTCCTAAAAGGAGGTAAAACTGACATTGGATTTGACACACGAATGATCTAATGATGTAAATTGTATAATGATATATTCTATTTTGTAAGAAAGTCATTCAGGTGTTTCTTAAAAGATGTTAATGAGGAGCAGTTTTTAATGTTGAAAGGCAATTTATTCCACTCTCGGGCTACCGTAATTGCGTATGATTTATTGTAGTAGTTTGTTTTACTTTTTGGAATACAGAGTAACTGAGATTTCTGAAATCTAGAGGATTTAAGATATACAAAATAATTTGTTTAATATGACGGGAAATCCATTTTTAGCATCTTAAATAAAAGATAAAGGCTGTGATACAAACGCCTATCCTTTAGTGTTAGTATTTTGTTCACTTTATGAACTCTGGAGATATGATACTTTTTTATATTATAAACGAAACGAATTCAGGCATTTTGAGCTCTTTGCAGAGTTTGAGCGAGTGAATCTTTTAAATTGTTGTACACAATATCGTCGTAGTCGAAATGAGGACACAACAGAGTTTTTACTAACATTTACTTCGTATTTGTAGGGAGACATTTGTCGATACATCTAAGGGATTGCAAAGATGCATAAACCTTGCGACAGACATTTCGGATCTGGTATTCCCAGCTTAGATGATCATCAAAAATTAAGCCCAAGTTTTTCACTTGTGAATGACGAGATGTAAATTTGCAGATCATCCGCGTACATATGATGACTACATTCTCTAAGTTTGCGTGATTCACATAAATTAAGAACAGCGGCCCTAACACGGATCCCTGAGGTACTCCGCGGTGAAGTTTCGGATCGGAATGGAGATTGTCAACTACTATAATTTGTTGCCTATTGTATAGATAGTTTGCAATCCAAGAGATAGTGGAATCAGAGAAATTTAGATTTTTGCATTTAGCAATTAGTATATCGTAATCTACAGAGTCGAAAGCATTACTAAAATCTAAAAGTGTTAATACAGTTACGAGGCCATCATCTAGAGCTTTCCTTATATCTTCAGTTACTTTTAGTAAAGCTGTTTGGGTGCTTCTACCTCCTCTAAAGCCGGATTGAAAGTTATTGAGAAGATCTGAATCAGTTAAGTGTTTTACAATCTGTTTTCGAACAATTTTTTCAAGAACTTTTGACACAGTCGGTTATATACTAATTGGACGATAACTGCAAGACACCGAAGTCAGTTCAGATTTTGGCAAGGGTCGAACATGTGCAAGCTTCGACGCTTGAGGAAAGGTGTTTCCGTTTCTAGTGAGAAATTAATTAAATGCGTAAGTGCCGGAAGGGCAAATGGTAAGACAAGTTTCAATTCTTTGGCTGTCATTCGATCGGAGCCATTGGCATTTGATTTTAGTGAGCGAACAATCATACTAACTTCGTGATAATCTACGTTACGGAAATAAAATGTATCCCTGACCGCAGGTGAATTGGCTGCAAGAGTCTGTAATGTGTTACGCTAGACACAGGATGGTATTGGTTTTGAAACATTTACAAAGTAGTCATTAATGTCATTCAAGGACATGTCGACAGGAATTTCAGAAGAATTTGCTTTCGTAATCCCGAGATCTCTCAGAGAGTTCCAAACATCTTTAGTGTTCGTTTTCAATTTAAAGATGTCATAATAATATCGAATTTTCGCGTTTCTAATTTTCAGTTTTACGGAATTTCGTAACTTCTTGTACGCTCTTTCATTATCAATGGTTTTATTAGCCTTGAAGCGACGGTAAGCTGAGTCGCGTTCGTGCATGAACTGCTTTAATTCACTTGTAAGCCATGGGGTCGCGGGACGTGTCACTCGTCACGTTTTCCATGGTGCATGCTTATCGAAAAGGTCTGATATAATTTTGTTGAAGGCTTCTACTTTACTATTAAGGGATGTTTGATTATAAACCTTATTCCAGAGAGCTTTGGTACTGTCGTCGCACATAGCCTCAGAATTGATATTTTTGTAGCCACGGTAGCGGATAATTTTATGTTTATATTTATGACATTTTATAGAGTACACCATAAATAGCAAATCATGCTTTGATACTCCCGGAATAGATATCTGACCGTACGTTAATACTTTCGAATTATCTGACACGATCGCGTGATCTATCCATGTTTCAGTTCCTAATGATAGGTGAGTAGGGCCAAATTCTAATATCTGTAAATTGTATGAGTTGATAGTATCAATAAACTTTTCGGCCGAGTTTGTGAGCGGTACCTTCAGATCGCAATTGAAATCACCCATGATTATGATATCCTGATATTTATTTACAAACTGTGAAAGGGGAACCTCTAATTCAGATAAAACGCCCGTTTTCGGGGGCCAGTAAACGACGGCAATAAGTATACGTTTCATTTCAATTCGGATTTCCGCAAACATATATTCCATGCCAGGCAAAGTGGATGGGGAGTGAGCAACTTCTTTAACCTTAATGTCATCACGAACAAACAATGCAACCCCTCCACCCATCTTTTCTTTTAAGTTGTTTTTAATCACCGACCTATCATTCCTAAACAGTTTATAATTAGATACCGATACGAGTCCTGATTTTATTGTAGATTTTAGCCATGTTTCGCTAATTAAGAACAGGTCTGGTTTCGTTTCCGTTATAATATTTGAAATTTCAGATAAATGCTGCTTAAGTGATTGTGAACTTACGTGGAAAACAGACAAACCACGAGGAAACCGAGATAAAGAGCTTTGTAAATCTTGAAGGGTTGCAGGGCTACTTCGAGCGGGTCTGGGGTTTTCCAAGGGGCCGGGGGGAGCACTAGGCACAAGTATAGAATTCCTGAGACCCGTGTTCTGAGAGAAAGTCTGTGTCGTCCTTTTTGGCCACATTTAGATATCCGCGGTGGAAAATTTCAAATGGTATTGTGCAGAAAGAAATCGGAAGTAAATAAGTTAGCTTATGATCACCCTTGGAACAGTAACTACTTAGAATTAGTCTAATTAATCTAAGTTTCTTACAACTAATTTATATTCTAGTGGGATAATAGTTAACTATAATTATACAAATAGGGACAGTATTAATATAAAATAATAGAATTGAAATGTAGTAATATGAAAATAATTCTAATGTTAGTAATGTAGTGATTTGTGAGACTAGTCCGCAAGAATGCGTGGGACAAGGAACTTCTACATAAGCAAAGAGGAGCCAATAATGAAAGAAACAATAGACGACAGCGCCGCGTAATAATAATTATTAGGAAAGTAATAGAAAACAAAAGGGGGGCAATAGGCATTGTGAACAGTGAATATAACTCAAATTTAGGAACATTTTGAACCAAGAATCACGTTATTCGAGCCACGGGTTCCGTAAATATTATAAGTGGTATAAATTGCATGCATAACGGCGAAGTTGAAGACATGGTGACCATTGTTGTACCTCTGAAAGTATACAACAAAACGAGTTTTATTCAATATCCAGTGAATGCCTGGGTGGATTTTGGCCAAACTTACAGAAATTATAGGGAAAAATATTTAGATCAGGGCAAAATTAGTTACGGCGTGGGAGGGAATTTATGTAGGGCTTTAATAAATCAGTATCCAGTTCCATAGCATAGCGAGCTAAGAAAGAATTAAAAGAGCGACCGAAGATGTAAGTGACGTCATCACGAGTGGGGAAGACGGAAAATAAAGGTTTTTTGGAAAAAGGAAAACGGGAAAAGGGAATTCGGTAATGTGATAATTACAAACCAAAAGTTAATAAAACTATGAAAGAGAGAGTAAGACGCAAGATGCCCCAAAACAGTGAAAAATGTAAACATTTTCGAACATTTATTATGGTGATGAGCATATGTTTAATAAAAAGACAGTCACTTGGATTGTGTAGACCAACAATGCAAACTGGGTTACAGACAGAATGAGTTCGGACGTGAGGATGATCGCACGCGTTTTTATGTTGTGTTAAGTTTTTGAAAATTTTTGCGGAGGTGTCGTGTAAAACGTTATTAAGTTATTTTGGTTGCATAAAAACAATTGTTGAGACTGAGTGTATCGAAAATTTATTTAAATTCATTTAGAAATTCACGAAAAAAAATCCGCATAGACAAAATTTACGCAAATTAGGTGTCAGGAAATAGGAGCGTCGCGAAAGATATATATATCGCGAGATATAGAAATAACATTCAGGGAAGACGCGATTAAGAAAAAAAAAACAATACTTGTGGATGCATTGGCAAACTTTAAACGGAGGAGTGCATCGAGGATCTGGTGGCAGCTGAACGGGGAACTGCGTGCGTGAATAATGCACGTGACAAATACCAGCGACGGGCGCTGACGGAAGGTGACATCGGTGCAAAAAAGGGAAGTGGCACGAATTGTGCAATAACTGTATTGTTTTTTTGTTGGTTTGTTTACGCTCCATTCAAAAGAAAGAAAAGAAGTTCTGTCGAAGACCAAGTTATTCTATTAGGCTAAGTATAATAAGGAAGGTCACGACAGAATGCGCATTCTGATGGATGGATGAGATTTTTCTTTGTATTGTAATTTCAGTGTGTATGTTTATTTTTTTCCTGTGTGTTTATATATTCGTATTGTTATGTTTCGTAAGTCGGAGGGGCAGATGGTGTTAAAGAAAGGGATATCAGCGAAAAAAAACAACAAAAATCCTAAATTAAATGCATGAGCATCCCAATGGCTCATAATTGCCGTGATTCCATGTCTTTTTATTCTGTAGTGGTATGAATGTTGACCCAGGCACGAACGAAACGGACCCTTCCTTCAACTCCGTATGGAGTGAGCGCGCGGACTACGACACAGTAAGAAATAACAATAGTACGAGCTAGCAGAGGTACGGGCAATCGCTGATGTGGCACCCAATTATAATTCAGGGCTAGGGCAGGGCAAGATAGTGCGCGTGACGAGGAAAAGATTACAATCGTCGTGAGGTTTTGTAAGAGAATATTACCGTGGCGCACTAGCGTGGGCCATCGTGTTTGATTAGAAGTAGTATATTGTTACATTGGCGCCGCGACGTGAGGCGTCGCGGTATCATAGGAGGGCGGAGAGAGGGGGAGATTATTACAGTAATAATAATAATAATATTAATAGTAATAATAGTAGTAATAATAATTTAATATCACTAAAACAAATAAAGAAAAAATTAAAAATGTTTTTGTTTTAAAAAGAAAGCTAGTACATAGACTTTTGCTTCTAATTAATAATAAATAATAATAATAATGACTTTATTTATGTGGCGAGACTCGGGCCATCAGGCCCGCTCTTCCGCCTAACCATTTTTCTATGCTATCCAGTTCTGCTGCAGTTCTAACCGCCTAACTAATTTTCTATGCTATCCAGTTCTGCTGCAGTTCTGACACGAACTTTGGTATTTCTCACCTTTACGATGATGACACCATCTGTTGTCCAAACGTTCTGTTGGCCGAAACGTTCCACAGCCTTTTTTAGGACTTCCAGCCGCATCCTCGTCAGGTCCTCACGAATGGTGACACCAGTTCTCTTCAGATTTTTTTAAAAATTGAAACATTTCCCGGCGCTTCCTATAACTAGTAAATTTGAAAATTATAGGACGAGTACCACCATTCGTTTTTCGGCCAACTCGATGGCTGCGATCAATATCACTTATATCTAATTGGACACCTATCTTTTTGGCACCATTGATTGCAATGCAGTCGGTGTCCTCGCCATCACGCTCCGGTTCTCCAAAGATCCTTAAGCAGTTTCTACGCTGGTACTGCTCGAGCTCGTCAGTACGCTCTGCCAGTTGGAGTTTGAGATCATCGATCTCCTTGATCTTTTGTAATAGTTTCTCTTCATATCGAGAAACTAACTCCTCCAATTTCCTATCCATTGCTTCGGAAACAACCTGCGAAATTTTGCTCATGAACGCATCGGAAGTCAGGATGCTTTCAATCAGCGAAGCAGAGACAGCGTCGTTAACTTTAGCGTTGCGTGTGGCCATGTTATACAATAATAGAAATAACTAATTTAACTCAAGAAATAACTTTTAGGAAAAACAAAGAATATTAGCACTATATTAAAAAGTATAGGTTATACTTAACTTACTTATATCAGGCAAACACTGGCGTTGTGTGCGGAGCTATTCCCAAACGGTCCTTCGGCTGAATAGAACTACCTGCGCTGATCCTCGGAGCGCTAAAGAAATAAATACGTCCTCACAGCTCGGAGACCATGGCACGAATGGGCTTCGAGTCGAACCAGATCGATCAGGGAATATTTATTTTGGAAAAATACTACGAAATAACGTACGTGTGCGAGAAATCTCGAATGTTAAATTCTACCCTTTTTTCTATCCTTCCATTTCCATATGAAGAAATAAAGTGGTTAACGAAACGTATTTGTTTAAATTAGTGATATTAAAGTGCACGTACTTTCTCGCCTTTAGTAATGGTTACGTAATTCTAATTATAGCACAGTTTCTCTCCGAATTAACACATCTTAGCCATCATATTATATACAACTATTTTGAAATCGTAGAACATTTGGTGCGAGAGTTAAATAGTTTCAAGTAATGGATTGTTTATTCAAACCTTTAAAATACATTTCTGGCATTGAAGTTATTGTATAAGGTATGTAGTGTATTTACGAACATATCGGATGAGGTTTTTAGCCTTACAATATTCTGCGCAAGCAGTATGCGAGAAAGTAAAATAATTAAACGTTAATAAATAATACGATCCACCAGTGGCAGAGGCGGCGGCAGCGGCTTACGCTTCAGCGCGCAGTTGCCAGCACATGGAGGTTTGGAATGTACATTTCACAACGCAGCACTGAAGCGTTGGCTAACAAATGCAAATAGATCAAAAAATATATAATAGTAATTATTAACCTTTATAGTATTGTAATATTCTCCTAATATGGTCGTTTTAACACGAAATACACGCTACTCCTTGTCTGAACTTGTAATGCTAAATGCTATGCCACTGCCTCCTTCAATAGAAAGCCCTGAATTTTTTTTTTCATTTATTTGCCATAGATGGTGAATACATAGCTCAGTTGAAATAACTCTACATATGTATGATGGCTTAATACTAACTTAAATTTAAACTTAAAACTAATACAAGGGTTGAGGTTACCCATGGGGCTCCTCTAGTCGGGATCTATATCAGAGAATTTTTTGAGAAAAATGTGGAATGGAACTTATTTTGTATTCGGGTTCTATGTGATGGGTTTAAAGCCCTGAATAGCGATACTTGGCAACGCTGTTCCGAAACCGGTGGGCGGCATTGTATGGTCTGCATGCTTTTCTGTGCTCTCTCCGTTTAGTGAAATTGTGAATTCTTACGAAGTGTGATTTCGGTATTCTTGGCTGTACACTGTGGCTTTGGTAGTTAATGTGAATACAGAAACATTCATGAAATTTTGTGGAAGGTGCTGTATGAAATAAAAGTGATGGTAAGTAGGTTTAAGACGAAAATTATCATTTCATGACTTAACCTTCAATATATTTATTGAACATTTGTAATTTTATTTTACAGATGCCGCGAAGATGCTGTGTACCGGAGTGCAAGTCAAATTACGACAATTCGCTGAAGGCTGGGGAAGCAGCTGTCACATTCCAATTTACCAAATGTGAGGAATCGAGAAAGAAGTGGGCTTCTGCGGTTCCAAGGGCGAACATGTTGAACTGGCTGGAAATAAAATTGTAGGTTATGTGGACCTAGGAACAGAAATGAACAAGGAGTTTGCCAACAGCAAAAATGGTTTGCGTAATAATGTGTACGGCTGTGAATGACTGTTGGAAGATTCCTTGTGGTTATTTTTTTTATAGATTCTTTGTCTGGTAAGGAGAGAACACTGTAATGTTAGATGCATGCCACATGATAAAACTTGTGCACACTTGTTTAGCTGAAAAGGGTGTTATTTACACCAAAGAAGGCTCTACTCCGTGGGCATATACAGAGGCTCTCTTTAAACTTCAGAGTGCAGAGGGTTTGCATTTAGCTAACATCAAAACATGTATTTTGGTTTAAACATAAAATGCGTGTTAGATTAGCTGTGCAAACCCTGAGCAGATCAGTTGCAGAACTCATAGACTATTGTCATGAAGTAATGAATTTGAAGGATTTTCAACACTCTGAAGAAACTGTGAAGTTTTTGAATACTACGGATAAAATTTTCGATTTACTGAATTCATCCAGTAAGTTTGGAAAACATTTTAAAGCTTCTCTCTCCAGAGTAAATGAAGATATTTGGCGTCCATTTATCACCAATTCCCTTTCGTACATAGACTCTCTATTTACGGACAAAGATTGCAAGCAGAAATGTGACAATGTTCTAGAATTGAAATTTGTAAATTGTACTAATCAAAAAAATATCCTGATGGAATTGACAATGCAGAGTTTAGACTGCAATGAAGTACTAAATTACATTTCTATGTGTGTATGTGGAAATGATATAAGAAAGATAATTAGAAATGTAACTTCTGTATATGCCAATGTAATTTTAAACAATTTCACAAAGTATGTGAATGATTGCCAACGAGGTGAAAATAAGAAAAGAAAATTGCAAACTTATCAGTAATAAAAAAATTCTGTCTACATAAATCCGTTTCATTATTTCTACACCCACATTCCCCCAACTTTTATTAAATTATATCAGACTTTAATGCAATGTTCATTTATGGTGCGTTTGAAAATAAATGATTCCAGATTAATTTGGTTTTAAGAAGTACTTAATGAAACAATTGCTATTGATTTCTTAAGCCCTGCCAAGTAATACTCGTCGCTCAAAACTGCTGGTCTGCAGCACCGCGTGCGCCGGCGACCGGTTCACTTCTCGGGCTCTTAGCCACGTTGCCACGTTTCTGTTCAGGGCTTTCTAATATATGAGGCGTTGGCTATGCACGTTTCCACTCCTTAAAAAATTTTGCCCGCAATTGTCTTTACTATTCGAGGAACAAACGCAGACGAAAATAATATTTTCAAAGAATTCAACATGACGTTAATTGAAGATGTTGATGAACACATTTTTTTTAATTGTACCTTACCAATTGTAGTTGTAGGAAGACGCCAACATTTTTTTAATTATTTTAAATTTTCGAAAAATCAGCGTTTCAACGAACATAAGACCTGTACCATTCTCTTAAACGTCCTTTACACTAAGGTTTATATTTAGTCAAAAAATGTGCCGTTTTTAAGAAAAACTGGTTTAAGAAAATAAAAATGGCCTATGTTTGACACAAAAGTTCGCAAAAAAAATGTCAGTTTTTGAAATATTTAACATAATATTATTTTTAGATGTTTTTATGAACAGATTTCATTAAATGTGTTCATTAAATGTTTATCTTCACAATTGTAGTTATCGGAGGACGCCGAAAAAAAATTTGAATTTTTCAAAAATCAAGGTTATCAAGGAACATTGCGCCATTCTGTTAAACGTCCTTCACACTATCCAATAACAAAGTTTGATCAAAAACGTTGGTGCCACGTTTTATAAAAATTTTGAAAATATCCCAGGGGCTTTTTGGTTCTAATTAAAAGTGTGAGCACGTACGTTCTCACCCGTATTTTCAGCCGAGCAAAAGTACGCAAAAGTACTCAAATTTTCGAAAAATTGTAGATGACCTTATTTCAAAATCTATCTTTAAGAAACAGATTTCATTAAAGGAAAAAGTCTTTAATATTTTAGTTGTAGGAAGAAAATTTTGAACTTTTGCAATTTTGGAAAAATCAGATTTTTTAACAGACATGAGACATGCGCCATTCTCTTAAACGTCCTTCATACTATCCAAAAACAAAATTTAATCACAATCACAATTTTATCAAAATCGATCAAAATCAAATTTTTGTGAAAATTTTGAAAATGTCCTAAGGGCTTCACCTTAAGTACCCCCAAAATTAAAATATTGATTTCAAATTCAAGGGACAGCGACACCAGCCCAATCGATTGGGTAAGATCAATTTTGGGGAAAATCTGCTGTTTGGTTTAGCCACTAGCGTTGTTCACTGATGAATGGACGTACAGACGTTTTACCGTTATTCTATTTCGACTTCAAGGACCCACAAAACATGAATTCTGGCTACACCACGTTTTAAAGGAGATTTTTTCATTTAGCAACTGGGTTTATCAGCTTTTTCGTTGTCAGGGCCCCGTAAAAAGAGTTTTTCTGCCGAAAATTCGCCGTTTTTTCGCGCAGCATTACCTAACTTTCTCTCTACCACGGTAGCGGCATAGACTAAAGAAATATGCATCTTTACTCTATGGTAGCGGTAGCGAGAAAGTAAAATGTATAAAGTTTACTTCCAGTATAATTATAGAATATCAAATAAAAGTAAAAAAAAAGGTAAAATTCGTGTTTGAAACAAATTTTGAATAAAGGGTTGTTCAGCGTTATGAACAGATTTTCTTGGAACAATTCGCAGAAATACCTTAGAAACATTTGAAATAATTAAACAACCTTGCTCGACAGTTAGCTTTTCGAGTTACTTGATGGTCACAAAAATATTAGAAAAGCTTTTTACCTGTAAGAAAGTTACGTTTTTTTTTTCATGCGAAAATACAGAATCAGCGAAAAATCAGCCTCGTTGGAATATTATTTAACTTTATTACTGAACTGAGAGATACACCCGTGCAATTCAGTCGCCTCGAATATCAGTAATTAGTTTAATTTTACATACAGTTGTAGATTCTGCACGTCTCTGAACACGTGAGGTAGTATCGAGAAGCGCCAGACCAGCAAAATGTAATAGAATGTCCAATAAGCTCTCGTCCAATAGATGACGGTACGAGGAACGTATCTTTGAGGCCTCAGAATTCCCGATTTTAAGGCCCTAGAACGCTTCGTTTAGGAGTTATTTAACTAAATAGATTTTAACTATACTGCCCGAGTGTTAAATTAATATTTTTCATAATTTATTTTCCCCTTTGGTGCATTCCTGTGACAGTAATGTCTTTTTAAAAATTATTTTAAATATTTTATTTTGTTGCTCAATGTTGAAGAGCATGCACACTTCCCTGGTTTTCCCCAGCCGCTTAAGGTAGATGCTGGGACGTTGTTTTCTTTCGCTTTTGTGAGCTCAGGGACAAGACATACCTAGTTCTATTTTATTTTATTTACTAAATGTACTGTTCAATTTTTATCTATAGCCTACTTTTGTGCATTACGTTGTTAGTCTGATGGCACTAATCTCGCCTCACTATTAATATAAGAAAAGTAGGATAAACAAGATATAACAATTATTTCTCTCAAATGACTAATGTTAGGTCTTTAAAATTAACCTCACCAAAAAATGAACAATATTATGAAAGAAATATATGTCTACGCTTAGATTTTGAATAAGAACAATATGAACTATTTGTACTATACAAGTTTTCATGATATTCCACAGCGGGGGGGGGTGAGGTGCGGGGAGAGGATGGTTCTAGTTACGTCACAGCTTCAATGGTTGTGCCAACTGTTGGTGTGAAATCATCGCACCAAAGCGTGGCCCGAGAAATACCATGGGTGTTTTGACGGTAGGAGGTGAATGTTGGCAGCATTGTAAATTGGCACGTGCCTTTCCGAGTCGGACCTAAGTATCGCAACGGGCCGTGCTATTCAGCGCTGGGAAGGACTAGCGAGCTCTTGTTATCAAGAAAACTTGCGCGAACAATAGATACATCTAGTGTGGTATCATTCCAAGGGCATAAGTAATGTAGGTTAGGTCACAAACTTTTCACAGAAACAAGAATATCAATACTTATCTTTGTGAACTGTGACGGAACGAAATCCTGCCAATGAATAGCAGAGATCCATTTTTTTCCTCAGGGTATAGTGAAAATGAAACATGGAACATGTGGTCCGTTGCGATCGTAGTTCCTTCTGAAGAAAAAAACGGGCCCTTTCAAAAACGGGAAGTGAACGGTTGCATTACACGCATTTCGGTATGAAGCAACAATTAATACTTCTAGTTAGTGTGAGACCGAATCTTGAATTAATGATGATACTTATAAACCTCGCCAGTCGGCGAAAACCACGGAGTTCACAGAAAGCATCAATACACGTATAAAATGGAGGAGTCTGTTTCCTAAGAATGACATCACAAAGATGGCCTCTAGCGCCAAGGCCTTATATAGGTAGGTGGTATTAGGCAGATCCGCTACTACGGTATGAACTGCTTGACCATCCGCCTTATTCACCAGATCTAAGTGACTTCTTTTTGTTCCCTCATCTAAAAATTGCACTCGGAGGACAGAGATTTTCGTCAATTAAAAAGGCAATCACCTTCGTGAACAATTATTTTGTAGAGAAAAACACCGAGTACTATTTGGACGGGCTACAGAGATGGGAGCATTGCTGGAACAAGTGTGTAGAGTTACAAGGAGAATATGTTCAGAAATTAATAAAAAAAAATTCAAAAAAGTGTCTTGTTTCTTTGTTAGGTCGGAAACTTTTCAGACCACCCTCGTAGAATCGAAAGTCAAAATGTTCAAATGCTCACTGTTATGTTGTGTAATGTATTATGGCATAATTTCTGTAGATATAATCTAATTTTGAAATAATGTTTTCTCTCGAAGTGTTGTCTTTTGTATATGGCCGGGGTGTGGCTGTCCGGAACACATGAAAGTGGTCTTCAATTTTCCAAAATCGCTAAGAGCAAAAATATCATTGTTAGTATAGTTTACTAGCTGGTGTACCCGGCGTTGCTCGGGTTTAGAGTAAATTATTAGTCAGGGAGAGGAATTCCATTTTTTCATACCCTGCGGTGGGGCCTACTATCTCTTCTGTTGCATCGCTTCTCTGCCCTGCTCCTCTCTGCCATGCTCTGCACGGCCACGCTTCGATAGCCCTGTCTTCTCTTCATTTTCTGTGCGCGTCTTCCAGAATTCAGTGGGAAATACAATTATTCAAATTATCGTTTCCATGTTGTCGCGGCAGGAAGTAATAAGAGCCAAAATTTATTGCTTATTTATCCTTGAAAATAGATTTTATTACATGGGAGTTTTTTTGTTTGTTTTTCTCCCTTTCAAAATTCAAAATTTATTGCTTATTTATCCTTGAAAATAGATTTTTTTACATGGGAGTTTTTTTTCTCCCTTTCAAAATTCAAAATTTAAGTAGTATATGACTTAGTGTAGGGATCACAGAATTTTGAAAATGTGCACACAATTCACTTTTCCCCATAGCACGTCATAGGCAATTTTTAACTGTTTTTTGACGTAAAATAAATAAATAAATAAATAAATAAACCCCTCTTTGGAAATTTCCTGTCTACCTCGCTCTCTTTTTCACAAAAAATTATATTTTTCTTATTTGGGGTTCCAGCTCCTAAACTTTCTTCACTTTATAACTAAAAACAATAAACAATTCTAAACTACAGAATAAAATACTTGTAGACTCACGTATATTTTTTGTGGAGTTTCACATATTACTTCCAATTCTGTCAATAAATTGTCACATTATAAAACTTACTCTTTTTTATATTTTGTCTTCTCTTGTATTCATAAACAAATGTTGGAAATTGATCTGTCAAATCGTGACCTTGAAGGGACTGACTGTTTCAAGCGAAGTTTAACATGCCAGAGTTCCCGCACGGAGACGCTAGAAGATAGATATGGAATAAGAAAGTATATGTCAAAACGTAATTGACGAATCATAATAATAAAAGTAAATGAAAGTATCAATATTGAACGTAATTGCCAGTATTTATAATTATTTTGAAGAAGAAAAATATATATAAGTTTAAACTACGTGTAGAATAAAACTTATTGTTTTATGTAAATCAATTAATCATAACATTGAAACATGAGACCAATACTGATCCATCAACATGTACACTTTCCCTCAGATAAAGTGGCCGGCAAAATTCTATCTTCCACACCGCGCCGACAAACTTGGACACCCCTCGGTCTGGCGGAGGGCAGGGGGAGGGACGTGTTGACCAATCGCTAGCAGGTAGAACCACAGTTGTCTGTGATTGGTGCAACATCCCAAGGGGTTGAAAGGAAGTTGCCTCAGGGGGAGGGGGCTAGTTTGTTTACATACGAGGCGGAAATAATCCCTACCGATGGAGAGAGTTTGCCTCCACGTTCGCCACGACGAAATAAAATTTCTCACCGCGGGTTTCCGTCCAGAATTATTGTCAATTGACCCGTAAATGTATAGCATTTTAGCAACAATTGATTTAACGATTAGCAATCGATTTGTAACTCCCGTCGAAGTGCAATTTTCAGATGCTCATTTCAGGCACAATTTGCGCAGCCTTCCCGGCCGTTCTAACGCATATTTCGAATTTGTTTATAAAATTATAAATTGTTGAAAAATTGTTCATTCACAATTTTCGGCTTTGGGGCATCGGGAGACCCTCCCCCCTTTAGATTTGAAAAAGTTGGAAATTGTTTAAAAATTTGCTATTGTTGCAAATTTTTTTATTGTCTAATCTGAATGGCGTTTAAATGTGATGCAAAATTCCAGAATCCGTTCGGTGCTATTATATCTCGTTCTCGAGATGTATGTAATTGTTTATAAGAAATTAACATCTTAGTAGACCCCATTTGTTTGCGCTTAATTCATTCGCGCTAGCAGAATAGCGTGGGAGGAGCATACTGCAAAAACAGTTCTCCAATGCCGCGCTTTTGCCTGCCACATACGCTTAAAAGTCCTACAATTTGCAAGTCGATATATTTATCAAAAAGGTAAGAAATTGATTATAAAAAAAATATTTTTCAAGGTGCATTACGCCCAAACAATTTTTTCTGTTTTTCTATCAAAGGGATGTTGAGCAACCGAATAACTGTATTATTAATTTTTTTAAAGTCCCCTGTTCACACCGAGAGTCAGAAACTATTTGTTCCTCTTGTTTAACCATTACCATTAAAAAATAGGGAAACATATTGCTTAGCTGTTTGCTATAAACTGCACTGGATTGGATGAATGTAGTGTTAAGGTTTTCAAATACAGAAATATTCAATTTTGTGTTTTGAAAGATCACATGAGTAGAATCACACATCACAATATTTACACAAGTATAGAAATTTCTAAATAAACGTTTATAAACTTTAAGTTAATATTTTCAATTAAATTTATCATTCCTTTCTAAAACTGTTAATTTGATGATTTCATTGTATAATATTCAAATCAGAGCTTTATGTGCTAAATCTAGTAATAATCGCTTAATACATATTTTTAAACAACATTAATATATTTAATATACATTTAAAGGGTTTTTAGATTGGCGAACGTTTCAATGAAATTTCATGAATTCCTAAATGCTTGAAAATAAATACTTGTAAAATTAAATTATTGTAGCGTGTAAAAATATAACAAACTCACGTATTTGGTAAAACGAGTTGATATTACTAAAAGAGAGCAAAACAGATGTTATAACAATTCAAAGACATTTAGCGTTTGTTTACAGTTTAGTAAATATCAATGCTCTAGCATTTCCCAGTGAAAATACATAGAACGAACTTGGTGGTCAAGTGATATGACCTTTCCAACACAGACTACATTTCAGTATCGTCAGAGTTCGAAGGTGGTTTGTTGGCCGCCATTCTACGAATCTATCAAAACCTTGAATTTTGCACGACCATCTGTACAGCGAGAACGTAGCGGCTTATTAAACGGAAACGGGCCATTCGAGGTATCTAATGTGCACTCTTTGAAAACGTTTAACCATTATAAACTATCCCTAAGAAAAATATCAAATAAACAATGTTAAAAGTCACCAGCTTAACATTGCCTTTACTATTTGAATGTTTTCAACATCCCCAAAACCTACAGAAAACCCATGTTTTTACAGGTTATTATAAAACCAATTCAATAAATATAAGCATTTATTCACGTTATTATTTTTAAAACACTCAAATATCTACGATGTTATTTGATTCATGTCTTCATCGAAGATCTGAGATTAAAAAACTGATAAGCAAAGAAAATTAAAGTAATTTTGAGTGATTGATGAAGTTGAATGATCAAACGAAAAACAATGTTTCTTGCTTCATATAATGCTATCGTGTTTAACAGACATGTAATTACACGTGATACCTATATTTAAACATCCAAACTAATGAAAATTTTCAAAATTAAAATCATCAATAAAACGTTGATTCATCAGCAAGGAGTATATTATTAAATACTTTTTTGAAATTCATGTGCTCCTGAGTGAATAACGTAGTTAACGTGATTCGTATGATCCAGTTTCTCAGAATAATACAAAACCTGCTAGACACATACACTAAACATAATAGTTGTCAAATAGTTATTTTACAACATGAGTATCGTAAGATATCTTATTACAATACGAAATTGGAGAATTATCAAACAAGACTCTTTAGCCGAAATTGTTAACCAATTGAATATTGTAATATAATGTTACCATTTGAATATCATAGGAAGTAAGACGCAATTTGTCAAAATTCATGTGAACTATAATTTTTCTTTAAATTTTACTCCTTATTCTGCGAAAGATATGTGACAGTACTTATGTTAACAGTTCTTCTGCCATGGGTTTAATTAATTAGTTTGCAGTACGCAAATTATTGTTTTTGGTTTTAAAGAAGCATGGATATAAAGAGTATCGGGGAAGGAAACGTCGAAAGTTTAAAAAAAGCTGTTTAAACAATTTTAATCATACTTTGTCTAATAAACTACATAGATATTTTGAATGGCTGAGCTGCAATAAACACGCAAATGTTGGTTTGAAAATATGATTTCTACGCAAAACATTGCATTCTAGAATCATATAAACAGATCAGAAACATGTAACATGTTTATTATTAACAATATAAATTAATATATTAGTTCAGAAAGAAAAATTAACCGAGAAATAGAAAAAGCATCCAATTTTCACAGTTCGACTGCTTTTTTATTTTGTGATTTGAAATTTCTATACTTGTGTAAATATTGTGATGTGTGATTCTACTCATGTGATCTTTCAAAACACAAAATTGAATATTTCTGTATTTGAAAACCTTAACACTACATTCATCCAATCCAGTGCAGTTTATAGCAAACAGCTAAGCAATATGTTTCACTATTTTTTAATGGTAATGGTTAAACAAGAGGTACAAATAGTTTCTGACTCTCGGTGTTAACAGGGGACTTTAAAAAAATTAATAATACAGTTGAGCGGCAGTACTACGCCCCTGAAGAAGGTCGCAGAATGGCGACCGAAACGTCGGCACCTGTGCCCTGGACGCGGCGTCTCCCGGATAGCCAAGTTAATCATGACTCCGGCCGCGGAAGCTTACGCTCCCAATAATACAGTTATTCGGTTGCTCAACATCCCTTTGATAGAAAAACAGAAAAATTTGTTTGGGCGTAATGCACCTTGAAAAATATTTTTTTATAATCAATTTCTTACCTTTTTGATAAATATATCGACTTGCAAATTGTAGGACTTAAAAGAGAATATAAAAATCAAATAAAAGTTATGCTCATACTCGCCGTAAAAATACGAATTTAGCATAGTTAAATTGGCCACAGAATTTGTTTACAAGCAAGTGCATTTTAAGCGTATGTGGCAGGCAAAAGCGCGGCATTGGAGAACTGTTTTTTCAGTATGCTCCTCCCACGCTATTCTGCTAGCGCGAATGAATTAAGCGCAAACAAATGAGGTCTACTAAGATGTTAATTTCTTATAAACAATTACATATATCTCAAGAACGAGATATAATAGCACCGAACGGATTCCGGAATTTTGCATCACATTTAAACGCCTTTCAGATTAGACAATAAAAAAATTTGCAACAATTGCAAATTTATAAACAATTTCCAACTTTCTCAAATCTAAAGGGGGAGGGTCTCCCGATGTCTCAAAGCCGAAAATTGTGAATTAACAATTTTTCAACAATTTATAATTTAATAAACAAATTCGAAATATGCGTTAGAACGGCCGGGAAGGCTGCGCAAATTGTGCCTGAAATGAGCATCTGAAAATTGCACTTCGACGGGAGTTATAAATCAATTGCTAAACTTTAAATCAATTGTTGCTAAAATGCTAAACATTTACGGGTCAATTGACAATAATTCTGGACGGAAACCCGCGGTGAGAAATTTTTTTTCGTCGTGGCGAACGTGCAGGCAAACTCTCTCCATCGGTAGGGATTATTTCCGCCTCGTACGTAAAGAAACCAACCCCCTCCCCCTGAGGCAACTTCCTTTCCACCCCTTGGGATGTTGCACCAATCACAGACAACTGTGGTTCTACCTGCTAGCGATTGGTCAACGCGTCCCTTCCGCTGCCCTCCCCTAGGCCGAGGGGTGTCCAAGTTTGTCGGCGCGGTGTGGAAGATAGAATTTTGCCAGTCACTTTATCTGAGGGTAAGTGTACATAATTGATACACACTAAATTGACAATCTTCTGAACAAAACCATATTAGCTTCATTATTTGATCTGAAGTGCTATATATTAAGGATCTTGAAATGTGAATAACAGAAACCAATTCATGCGTTGGGAGCAATTGAAATGCAAAATAATAGCACAGATTATTATGAATATGTAAGTGATCATTGCTTAATTACATACTACTGCACTAATCTTCTGCACATAATGAAGAAAAAAAATCAACTGGATAAAACCAAAACATACAAACATTTTACATTTTACCAAATTGAACATGAGAACTGTGTAAATAGTCAAACTGTGAGTGCTATTGAAAAGCAACCCTACTACGTAGAGAATTATTTACATTTGCATCCCTCCTTGCAGTATTATTTTAAATAGTGCGAGTGTGTACTTCAGCAAGTCGCACTTCTCTTAATAGCCGTTTCAAAACGTTTATAGACTGCCCAGCTATTCGCACTTGTATAATCTGTTTTCACAACTTGACACTCGCATTGTTTCAAGAAATTCAATGTTTACAAATTTCTGTAAAAAAGAGGTTGTTTAGAATATATACGATGTCTATATACAATACATTGTAGATTACTGTATATTCTGTACTGTATATTATTGTATATTGCACTGTCTCAACCTACCTCAATTTCTGTACAAATTCAAACTGCAATGTTTTAAAGCCACTTTGTACATACCACGGATTAAGGATAATGCATGTACCTTGTCATCTTTACCACTTTAGTTACCGATTTCTTCCAAATATTCCACCAATGTTCAGAACTAACAAATCACCACCGTTCATACAGGGACATTACATAACCTTATTCAAAGCCCAATGAATCTCGTAATAATTCTGGACATTGATGAAACCAGTAGTAGATCTCGGACGTCATCCTCTGGTGGCGCACAGCTAAACTGTTGACATTGATGCGCTCTTGAATCTGTGATGTAAAGCTATGCCAAAAAATGTTGAGAAAAGCAATTATTTTGTAAATATATTACGGTTTATGGTTGTAAATCATAGCTTATAGTACTCCAGACCTCTAAAGGAAGTTAGCACAAAAGTTTCATCGGCATTGGTTCAGTAGATTCAGAGATTACCGCTTTGGAAGACAACGCACTTCTGTCTTTATATATTAGTATAGATATAGATATAGATATATCTATATCTCTATCTTTTTATAGATATATCTATATATCTATATATAGATATAGATTAGAACAATGGTTGGTGCTGTCTCTTGGTAAACAGTACTACGAAATGTTGTGTAGTTTAGTAGTTATTAGGATTTTTATGCCTCCATCCGTGAGATTTTCGATGTACATTGTATGAATTATATTTGTTTATGGATAGTATCGAAGGTCAAATTTTCAAATGTTAACTGTTGTGATGTGTAATGTATTGTGGTATAATTTCTGTAGAGGTAATTTAATTTTGAAATTTAGTTTTCTTTCGAAGTGGGGGTTTTGGTTTACAGCAGGGGTGCGGTTGCCCATACACACGTTAGTGGTTTGGTTGAATTTCCCCAAAACCGGTAAGAGAAAAAAAATCATTGTTAGTGTAGTTTATTAGAACAATGGTTGATGCTGTTTTTTGGTAAAGAGTACCAGAATATGTTGCATAGTTAAGTAGTTATTAGGATTTGTATGCCTCCATCCGTGAGTTTTTCGATACTCGTGGCAAAGAATTATATTTTTAAGGATAGTATCAAAAGTTAAAATGTTAAAAAGTTTACTGTTGTGTTGTGTAATGTATTGTCTTAATTCCTGTAGAGATAATTTAATTTTGAAATATAATTTTCTTTCGAAGTGGTTATATGGCGGAAGTGCGGCTGTCCGGAACACACGTATGTGGTTTTGTTGAATTTTCAAAAAAACGGTAGGAGTGAAACAATCATTGTTTGTGTAGTTTATTAGAACGATTGTTGGTGCTTTCTGTTGGTAAAGAGTACAGCGAAATCTTGCGTAGTTTAGTAGTTATTACGATTTTTATGCCTCCATTCGTGAGATTTTCGATATACATTGTATGAATTATATTTGTATATGGGTAGTATCGAAGGTCAAAATGTTAAAATGTTTACTGTTGTGATGTGTAATGCATTGTGGCTTAGTTTCTATTGAGATAATTTAATTTTGAAATATAGGATTTATATTTTGATTGATGAAATTTTGATTTATATTTATTTGGGGGGTAAAGTAAGTGTTGAAAACTACAAACCAATATTGTTGTGTAATGTATTGTTTTGTGGTTATTTTTGGGTGAAGAAAATCTAGTTCGGCTGGATAGTTTTTTTTACGAGTCGTTTTCTTACACGTTGGTATTGCGCCTGCCCGTGATAACGATTTTGTTTTTTTTATTTTCAAAAAACCGTAAGAGAAAAATTATTAATGGGTATATATTTGAAAAACACAAAAATAGCGCAATATTTTGTATATAAAGAAAATGGGTTTTGGTTAATTGCTTTTCATAGCTTAATATTAACCCAGCAAAGCCACCCATTTTTGGAAAAACCATTGGAGCAAAAAAATTTTGTTTTGGATATTCCGACAGCACAAAAATAGCACAAAATTCTGGATATAAAGAAATTGTGAATTTCGAAAGTGGATTTGCCAGCTTGACGGACGTGGAAATCGGGTAGAATAGAGTAGGGGTTTTTGATGCGTTGCCCACTCTATCTAAGTGAATGAAAACACGAATGCATCAATAACAAATTTCAACATTTAATAATCATATGACACTATACACAGATGTTCATTGACCCTCTTAGTCATGAAGTTGAATCATGATCGACATGATACAATCTCCCCCAAGGTTTACCGGAGCTAGCGGTACCCCGAGAGAAATATCCTTTTGAAATATAAATCTTAAATTAACTCAAAAATTGAATTGGTACAGCACTGCTACAGTGAATTACCATTGTCTATTAAGTTACATTACATTTTATAAATCATTACTATATTTTGTTCGATCCCATTTGAAATAATCATCTGATGATAAACAGCATATACAAATACACTTCCCCAAAAATAATCACGCAATGCATTTCTTTCAAAATGACACATATGAAACTAACAATTCAAAACCAGTTGATGTAACTTCTTTTCACAATATGTGTGAAGGAAATGATCTTAATTTGAACAATACATTACCCCTGTGGTTCCTAAACTGAACATTAACTTCAATTTGCCACTGAATTCACATAATCATATTAGATCACACATTTAAACAACATAATTTCTCACTTGACCGTTAATCTCTCTGAAGTAACATGTAACAAAATGAAATCCTTACGAAACAATGCCCAATGCGTTGTGTAGGGCGAACTTTTAAATTGGCCGCGCGCTCGCCGAGGGCAGCACGCACATTGGAGGGCCGCTGAAGCATCGGCGAGCCCGGGGCACGCGCCAGCAGTGCTGAGCCAACACCACCTGGACATACAAGGCCTGCGCACTGGAGTTTTTCAAAGCCAATATGGCGGCTAGAGAAGGCCCACTTGTTCGAGTTGAGGCGATCCGTTAGCGTTCATTGCATAGCACGGGTAGCTTACGAGTTGTGGTTATGTTGTAGAAATAGTGAGAATCATGGTGAATAAGGGCAGTGTCCCTAGGTGCGGGAATTATGAGAAATGTGATTATAAAAGCGAAATCTGTAAGTTGCTAAGTTCAGTGCTTACTTTCAGCTTTGAGAATTGCATTTGTGAACGTGGGAATTTGAGAAGAATTCAGTGTTCTCTTGTGTTAATGGACTAAAAATCAGTCTTCCTTCAAAACATACACAACTGTCTCGTGAAACTGTATGACTTCTTTGTTGCCTAATTGTCCTGCTTACTTGAATCGCCCAATCACTTTCTACAGAGAAAGTCTCCAAGAAAAGAAATTGAGTTTAAAAACGAGTAACAGCTTGCTTCTATTTTGAAAAAAGTGCAAAAGAAAACATTGCAAGGTAAAATGAAATATCTTTCAGTACTTTTGATGAAGCTATTCCTATTTGTAAACCGAACAAAAATCCTGCAAACGTTGACAGTTATCGTCCGATCAGTCTATTACCATCCTTATCAAAGATATTCGAGAAAATTATTCTTAAAAGATTAAACAATTACCTACACATAACGAAAATAATTCCTAAAGAACAATTTGGATTTATGGAAAAAGTGTCTACTCAACACCAGTTACTAAGAATTTCCGAACACATATACACAGCATTCCAGAAAAAACATCACACAATAGGCGTATTTATAGATATCACTCAGGCGTTTGATCGGACATGGCACCAAGCCTTAATGTACAAGATTAAACAAATTGGCACCCCATACTACATAAAATCAATTATCAATAGCTTTCTCAACAATAGAACTTTTTCAGTAAATGTTAATAATCATCACTCCAACCCTAGACTAATTAACGCAGGACTCCCCCAAGGCTCACCACTTTCACCCACACTATTCAACTTATACGTTGCAGATCTTCCTAAATTAACGAATATTCACATAGCCCAATTTGCGGACGATACAGCAATATTTTCTTCTGGCAATTCTATCATTGACATCAGAAATAGAACTCAACTATACCTCAACTTACTCGATAGCTGGGCATCCAAACTTGAAATACAACTGAATTCATCCAAAACCGCAGCAAAAATATTCACACTAAGACCCTATACCTACCCCACCCCCCTAACAATAAACAACAATCAACTAAACTGGTACCCCCATAACAAACCTATTAAATACCTTGGATTAAACTTAGATACTAAACTGAATTGGAAACAGCACATAGACGAAAAAATAAAACAGGCTAAAATAAAACTACTACAATTAAAACCTTTAATCTATAGAAACAGTCCATTACCATATCATTCTTCAATTGCAATATACAAAGCCATTCTAAGACCGCAACTGCTGTATGCTTGTCCCATCTGGATAAATTCCGCAAAAACCAATCTAAAGAAACTACAAATCATTCAGAACCAATTTCTCAGAACCATCACCAATGCACCGTGGTTTGTCACGAATCATCAGCTTCACAAAGAACTCAACTTAGAACTTATTGAACATCACATCACATACTTAGCCACCAACTTTTATTATTATTTACCTCAAATCTCTTCCCTTGCAACCTTTAGACTCGCTAAAAACCCAAACCATACCAGAATAAAAAACAGATACCCCTACAATATATTCCTTAAAACCTTCTCCGAATTTGAACCAGAATAGAGGACCCAATAGGGCATCCTCAACCTTATGTTAGATTTAAGTCTTAGAAATAAGTTTTAAATATAAGTTAGTAAGTAAGTCTATCAAACATATGTAAAGTTTATACTACAACTGACCTATGTACATCCATCAAAATCAATAAATAAATAAAAAAAAAACTTTTGATGAAGCAAACTGGAGTTGCTAATGTTGGACGGTTATTGGTCGATTAAAGAAGACAGTATTGTTTTTTAACATATTGATTGTAATTCTGTCCCTAAAATTATCAATTCAATTGTGATGGAATAGGAATTGGAACTCAGTGCTTATTATTGCAAAAAAGTATTAAAACTTGGAGGCACTACAGTGTCAGATAGTGTATATAATACAAATGAAATTAGTGACGATTTAGAAAGGTTTGGTTATGTTTTAATACAAGCCCTCATGAGGTTTTACTTTAATTTAGACATCTTACCACATTCGATACCAGAAATTCACATTTTGGCAAGCATATTGCTTTTACGCTGGAACAAATAAAACTTCTTACCAAGAAAAGAAGTACTTATCAGTACAGTTAATAGGTTTTTATATTGTCTTGTGCGCTATTTATCATATAGCCATATTCATATTAATATTTCAAACATTTAAGGTTGATAATATTTCCTCACCCTAGTGCAGTTAGAAGATTATGTTCTTCATTGGTTTAGAACCTCAAATGGAACATAGTGAAACAATTTTTCAAAATATGCAAGAAATAAATACTTACATAAATTAAATGATAGTGATAGTGACTATCATGATGGATAAGATGCATTTAAAATCAGGACTTATAAAATATTTTGAAAACAAAAGTATATTGGGATTAGAACAAATAGGATTTCGTGTACTGTGCGTAGTAAATGATAAAAACAGTATTAATGGAAAGCGTATGCATCTTGTTTCGCCGGAAAAAAGCTTGTGTACAATCTTCCAGGTGGAGAAAGTAGACCTCTTTGCTTATTTGATAGTGCAATTAATTATATACTTTCGTCTGTTAACTACAATTTTACTTCGCATTTCAATTTGAATGGCCTTCTTAGGCGGCCATCTTGAATGACTGCTCAGGTCTTGTATGTCTAGGTGGTGTTGGCTGAGCCCGAGAAGCGCGTCTCCATAAGCTGCAGCGCCGGATATGAAGGGCTCCGCCGGCACCTCTAGGCCGACGAGAGATTTGGAACGGATCGCCTCGTGAAATTGTCTACCTCGCCGTCAGAAAATATATCTACAGTATTGTGCCCCGTTGGTATCTAGTGACTCAGGTACATTTATGGACATCTTCTGGTTACTGTTAGGAATTTGGGCTTGAATTTTCTCTCCCGGGGATCTGACAACTTAGCAAGATTTTGTAACGAGTATATTGTAACGTCGTGGGTACGGATCTACGCCACAAAGGAACAGACACGAGTGGGTATATACCATTTATTTACAATAAATATTTACAGTATCTCTACGGACCTCACTCTAAGGCGTTTTGTCAGAGCTACCTGCGGCAGCCCCCCCCCCTCCCAACACGCGCCTTCCAGCCACGCCTGCGATTAGCCAACTCGGCCGACACGCAACTCGGCACCTGGTGTGCCTCGGCAGACTATCTGCCCTGAAGTATAGAGCATACTTCACCGTGTGAATATATACAAAGTTATACAACTTTCCAATGCAAAGTCTAAAATGGTAGTGAACGTTATACAATGCCTTCTTACAAACTATATACCCTCATCCCCTCTTCTATTCCCAGATAGAGGGTGAAGAGGGGGAGACGCTTGGCGTCGCCAGATGGAGCAAGCACGCTCCGGGTGGTCCTTATCAGGACAGGAGGCGAGCACAGCGAGCGAGAGGCCTTCTTTTTTTATAATATTTATTGATCCTTGTTCGACAAAAATTTGTTTTTCAAGGCTATAAAAAATTACATGAACATCATACAGAATATGAGGAGAAACTAAATAGCAACCTCTAAATAAATTACTGATATGTAGACTTTTTTTTAATTTTTGAGAGGCATAATGATCTTAAAAAGAAACTATATTTATAAATAATACATGATTCATGAAAATTTTTACAATAAATAATAGAAACTGTGAGAGGATGTAAAAGATCTTTAGAATAACGTGATTTAATTCGCGGGAATGGATTAACTGTTTTTCCTAATTGAAAAGATGTATAAGCAGGAGAAGAAGAAAGAGTAGCATAAAATTTATCTGAGAGACGAAGGATCCAGGATTTTAGAGGAAGAATACCGAGTTCACGTAATATTTGATCGTTTCTTATGAACCAGGGTGCTTTCAATGCTTTCCTTAAATAATTATTTTGTAGAACCTCTAATTTTTTAATATAAGTTTTTGCTGCACCACCCCAAATGGAGTAAGTTAACGAAGGGCGAATTATATACGATATTTAAATATAGTTAATGCAGAATCTACAGAGAGGTGCGAATTTTTATTGAGAAGTGGATTTAATTTTTAAAGCTTGCGATTAGTTTTATTTATTATAGATAAAATATGTGTTTTCCATGTTAATTTAGTATCAGTTGTAATCCGAGATATGTAATTGAAATATTAGAAGGAATCCAAGGAATTGCTTTATAATTAATAATAAGAGGATAAGTAGGAGAGATTCGTTTATAAGAAAATATTTTTGCTTGTGACTTTTGATTATTTATCTTTATTTGCCAATTGTTAAACCAAGTAACAAGAATATGTAAGTCATCTTGTAAATTATCGCGTCCTGTTATAATGTCTGAATGGGAAGTAAATAAAGATGTGTCATCTGCAAAGAATGCTATTTCTGAATTAAGTAAATGAGGGATGTCTGAAATAAGAGGCCTTGTGATATCACGAAGGCCGTAAAGCCCAATGTGACTCTCAAAATTAAGAGGGGGCCAATGGGGGAACACGTAAACTATTGAGATGTCCTACGCCCTATCTGGGTGAAGGGTAGGAACGGAGTTCCGGGATACGTTTTATCGAGGCCACAGAGGACGCTTTCTTGCTCTGATTTAATTGAACGCGCAAGCCCTCTCTTGCTCGGGAGTACATGGTGTACTGCGCACTGTCTACAGACAGTACGTTGGGACATAACTCCTCCCCTTCTAGATACACATCGCCGTCCTCGGGAATTTGCTTTGCCTCCCGATGATACCACCAGTTTGAGAATTATCTTATACAACATTTTTCTACACAGATAACACACAAAACAAAATAATCAGTTTAAAACCAATATCGACTACATTAAATTGTTTCTACATAGTAAGAGTGGGTGAGAGAGGAACTGAGTATAACTTTAGTGTATTTACATCAAGGTGTGACGTATGGAATTGGACTTGTAGTTTCACATTATGTTTGTTATGAACAAGTGGAAACGTCGTGACGTGACTGGTCGACTTAGGTTCTAAGGTAGCACACATGGCCGATATAGGACTATTTACGTTAATATAAATCGGATATTAACGTTGTAGTTCCACAGAGGTTTGATTGTTTCAGCAGGTTTGCATCATTATTTCTTGATGGGGCGAGAGAAACGGGATATCATTTTTGTTAAGAAGTTGAAACATTTTTACTTCATTAGTTACTTGGGCGAAATCACATCCTGTTGTTTTCGTTAGGTTACAACTAGTAACCCTTGCATTGTAATGAATACAAACCTACGTTAATGTGCCTTTAGTAGAATCTTCGGCTAACCATTTAGAGGTAGGGCCCTGGATATTATTTCCCTCGGAAGCGATTAACACGTTATTAATAGTAGGTTCAAGTGTAATTGCGTACGAGGGATAGTTATTACCGTCAGTAGTTGGTACTGATAGTACTATTAAGACCAAAAGTCTATTATGACAACCTGCGTTTTTGCGAATTTGAGGTTCTCAAAGACATGGTAATGATCACTATGAACAATGGATTTGGCAGAGGATACAGAATACAGATGATTCATTATATTCTTCATTAATGAACAACTTAACATTCTTGATGTCATGGAAATAGAGATTGATGGTATTTTTTAGAGTTCGATTTATGGTATTTTTTAGAGTTCCTGTTCTAAGTTACTTGAAATGAATTTTATAATTTTTCCTAGTGCATTGACAAGACCTCCTTTGTTTCTATTTTTATACGATTTATACGAAAGATTTATACGATCTGACGGGAGCTAAGAGTGCGTCTGAGGAGCGTACGTCTCCTCTATTGCGTCTGAGGAGTAATTTTGAAAGTTCCTTTTCTGCTTCTTTTAGTAGCATTGATATCTCGAAAGACAAGGGAAAGGTGTTATTAGGTTTAGTATTCATGGACTTGGATGTTTCTTATCTGGGAGAACGTTTCTATTAAAGTTGTTATATTGAAATGAATCTACGACGACTGCTGGGCCGAGGGCGTCTGGGTGGAATCCTTGAGTTTCGATTAATTTTGTTCTAATTCCGTCACATCGGGCGTGGCGAATATGTCTGATATGGATCTTTCCGTTTTTCATTTTACATTGGATCTTGTTTGTTTCTGTTTTTTACGACCTGACCTTTGCGATATCAGTTTCTAGATTTCTTGTTGCGCGTCAGTGGGTCCTTTACACAGACAATGTCGCTTACCTTATATTCATAGAGAAAGGAACTTTTTTCTGGCTGGACATTGCATGCAGCTATTTCTCGGACTTGCATTTCTTTGTAAGTTATATAGATCAGTTGCGGGTACGAATATGTGATCTAACGCATTGTAATGGGATCCTATTGTGGCCGCAAAGGGAGTTTTCTTGGTGGTGGAACGAATGGAAGAGTTGTATAAAGTTATTGAGTCAATTAGAATGTGCGCTAAGGGACTGCTTCTGTCTTTGCCTCTAAGAATTTGCATTTTTTCGAGCAGAGTCGAATGAAATCGTTTGTGGGTGAATTTGACGAAGAGTTCAAGAGGTGTCGTGACGTGGTAGGAAATATTATGGGACTTGTAAAAATCATGTTTGTTTTGAAATCAAGTGTCCTGGTCGTGAATTATCCGTGAAGCAAATCCGTGGTGAGAAAAGAATTATTTTAGCTTCCAGAG
Source organism: Teleogryllus occipitalis (assembly GCA_011170035.1). NCBI lineage: Eukaryota > Metazoa > Arthropoda > Insecta > Orthoptera > Gryllidae > Teleogryllus > Teleogryllus occipitalis. The sequence continues at coordinate 133,391 of BLKR01003089.1, read as the reverse complement.
TACTTGTAGTAAGTATCCTGTGCCATCCGGTTATGGATACACCTGACAGTACTTAATATAATAATATTAATATAATAAATAATAATATATTAATAATAAATAAATTAATAATAAATAGAATAAAATTAAATGTGAGAATTCTTTCTCCTTCGAAATGGAAGGTATCTATGTAGATGAATGAGAACGGAGAGGGAGACGTAATGAGTCCTTCATTCCGCACATTATTTGGGTAGCGCTCATACTTCTCTGGCAAGGTTCGCAATTATTGATATGATCTCTGACTTTCGTCCTAAGGCGAGGCCAATTATATTTTTGAGTGAGGTGCTCCATTGTTTCCGTTATACCATTGTGATTGATACCGTGGTATTGCGCGACGTATGGTTGTTGAAGATATTTGTCTTCTACATTTTCTACCAATATAGTGGCGCGTAAAAATACTAATTCAGTAGTAAAAACTTTTTGGCAGGTTCTAATTAAGGGAATTTCGATCGTAATGTCATCAAAATAGACTGCGTATTTCTCGTTCGGAATTATAACTTGAGGAATGTGATTTTGTAGGTCCTGAAGCAAATTGTGTTTTGTAACTCTTTATTTTCTCAATTTTGTTTCTCTTGAAAAGTGATTTTGTGGAATAACCTGAAGTTTTACTAAATGAAATAAACAATTGCTTCTTATTTTGGTTGAAGGATCTTTCCGACATTCTTAGGGTGAATATAGGATCTTCTTGATTGGAGTGTACAATCTGACAGTCAGTTTCCTGTTGATTGAGTTTGTCCGGGACGGTAGCAATGTCAGATTTAATCCTCCAAGGATAGTAATTATTTTTTAAAATTATGTTGTTTTCGTATAAGACGATATTTTTGGCATCTTCTGCAGTAAAGAAAATGCTAAGGAAATTCGTTCTAAATAAGGGCGTGTGACATTTACGTCACGCTAGTCCTTTGCGCAACTCTTTTGTTCAGGAAGCTGGCGGACAAAGGCAAATGATATAACACCTTTTATACCTAATATTGAAACTTTTTAAATATTATTACAAATTTTAAAGAATTAAAATAGAACATTCTGAAAAAAGATGACACTGGAATAATCTATGGTCAAGGGAATCATATCTAATACCCGCTAAAATTTTAGTGCTCCTTGGTGCTTGGGAGGCTACTCCAACCAGCGATTTGGGGGGAGTTTTGTAATGTGTTAGATACGCAATATTTCCATACTGAAAATAAGAATGTTACAGAATGACCAGCATTGTTATATAAATTCCAAATATTGTTGACCGCGATGTCGAGCATCATGCCCCAAACCATTCTTACTTCCATCGTATACCCTATTAAGGCTGCTATCCTCACCATGCGGTCCGTACAGCCCATACTTTTCTTATTTGCCTTGATAATACTTGGTTGAGGCGCATTTGGAATTTTCTTTTCAGACTGACAGTATCTTTTAACTGGCGTCATTCCCATCACTCCTTACCCCGTAAACGTTGCTCTAATTACATTGTTGTCAAACCACAATCTGCGTAGAAAGATTCCATCATTTTTTTCTATAAGGGATGTTTTCCGTGGTTTCTTTTCATTTCTTTATTACAATTTACAAGAAAATCTTGTGGTATTATGCTTCAGCGAATCGTACCTGTTTCACTATAACCCCTTTCTTTTAGGTTCCTCAGAAAGTTGAAACTGGTAAATAAATTGACTGCAATATGAGAAGGGTAATTCTTCTTTTCGTCAGGCAAATTGTCTAGGAATGTTATAAGCAGAGCACTTGTCTCCAAATATTGTATCATATAATTTATTTCTACTAGTTTGACTCTTCTCCGGATAAACGTCAAAATACCTTCCACTTCATCCGCACTGTTTTCATCAGTCATTTTGGGTCCTTGAGGAGTAATGAAGATGTCTAGTATTCCCGAATCATTTTCTTCTTTCTCACCTTGACTTGCATTCAACATTTGTAAAACGTCTTCGACAGTAAGGACGTATTAAAAATGTACATATAATGAAAGAACTATTAAACCCACAAATAAATTTTTAATAAATAAAAACTACAATGCTAAGTGAAAATTTAGATTGGTTGGACGACTATAAGAAAAAGTAATGCAAAGGACTAGTGTAACGTATACGTCACGCACCTAAAAACAGGTCTTGAAATTAGAGAAAAAATATTGTTTTCAATTTTACTTCCCAGTACATTATAAACTAACTATTTTTAATCATTATAACAGAATTTCAGCGTGAACGAAATAATATTTATACTTATAATTCTACTTAGTAAATTTCAGAGTGCAATGGATAGCGTAATCAATTTTGAAACGAGGCTGGTTCTGACAAAACTCACTTATAAATGATTTACAACAGACTAACTGATTATTGGAAACTCACTGAGATCAGACACAACTTTGTGACAGTCAAAAATGTTTGCATGAGGAGTTGGAACTGAATTTCAGACATGCTTACTGTGACGCTTTCGTCACGCTCGTTCTTGGAAAGTTAGTCTTCATCATGGGCGTTGATTGCTATGCGAGACAGCGCGACGGCCACATAGTTTTGACTTTCACGTACTTAATCTCTAAATTGAACTCTTCTAGCTTTATTTTCCACCTATATAAGCAGCGGGAGGGATCTTTTTGTGAAAACAATCACTGTAAGGTGGTTGGTCTGTGGTCGGATGCTATTGTAAACCGTCGTTCTCATAGGTAAGGTTTGAACCGCTTGCACCTATCAACGATTGACAATAATTCAAGTTCCATTGTCGAATAATTTCGTTCCGCGGGACTCAAAATGCGAGAGTGATATGCGATAGGATGTGCATTTTGTGACAGCGCGGAGCCTAAACCAAAATTCGAGCTGTCCGTGGTTAATACAAAAGATTGCATAAATCTGGATAAGCAAGAATGGGTGCGTTTGAAAGAAGTACTTTCAGCTGTACGAAGGCTACTTAGTAAGTTTCATCATGTACATCAATTTTTGCGCCATTCTTTACGCAACGGATAAAAGGGAAACTAACTTTTGAATAATCCTTAATGAATTTTCGATAGTAGACTGTTAACCTGAGAAAGTGTTTAATTTCCTTTGTCGTGGTAGGTTTTGGATATTTTTTACTGCTCGAATTTTGTCTGTGTTGGACTTTATAACCGTCTTGAGTTACTACATGTCCGAGGAAGCAACTTCTTTGGGCAAAAATTCCGTCTTGTCCAGTAGTGATTTTAAATTGACTTCCCGTAGTTTGTTCAGAACAAGTGACAAGTGTTCTTCTTAGGATCTTGAGAAAATAATGACATCATTAATGTACACGAAGCAGAATTTATACAGTAAAGGTCTAAGCACGTTGTCCTTACTCTTTGAAATGTTTTCGGACTACAAAAGGCTTTCTCTTAAACATCAGGTGATGGTTGGTTACGGTAAATGCGGTTTCTCTATGCCCCAGGGATCCATTTCAATTTGATGAAAACCTTGTGCAAGATTAAGGGTACTAAAGTAATGGCATTTCCCTAGGCTATCGAGAATTTCTTCAATTCTAGGTAGGGGATACTTGTCCACAATAGTTTTTTTATACAAATCGCGGAGGTAGATATTAACTGCCACTTCTTTTCGCCTGGTGCGTCTGTTTTCTATGGTATTATCCCTACGGAACTGCAATATGGCGATTCGCTGTTTGATAATACCTTGTTCTATCTACGTGTGTACCTCTTTATTGATAAGGTCTTTGAAGTGGGGTGGATAACGATAATTTCTCTTATAAACATGTCTCGCGTCGGTGGTGTGGATATAGTGTTTTACGGAATTTGTAAAAAAGAGATCACAATCGGGGAAGTAAACCACATCGGCGAATTTTGAACATACTTTGAAAATTGCCTCTGTTTCTTGGTCGTTCATATGTTCTTAAAATTTTTCTGAAATCTTGTTCGTCGGGGTAATGTGAGAATAAGACCGTCACAATTCTCCGAAGAATGTTAGGGCAGGTTGGAGACTGGGTATGCGACTTCATATACTTGCCCATTACCGTCTTGTATGGCCTAACTCATACTACTTTGCCGCACAAGTTTTTGGCGCAAGGACGTTTACTTTCCCGTATTGTGGTCTTCAACTGGTTTCTGGCCAACGTGTTCTTCCAATTGAAGAAAGGAATCTTTGCCACGAGCTCGCTGGTGTTTCGCTCTCCTGGCTCTGAGGTAGTGACGACGTTGCTGACCTGTTCCATCAGTGAACTGGTCTGTGTCTGTCTGATTGTCTGTAACACTCTCTGTGTCTGTCTCTCTGTCTGTCTGTGAACACCACTACCGCCTAAACCATAGTAATACTTTTTCCAAAATGAATAGTTCTTACTCGATCTGGCTAGACTTAATGCTTTGTGAATTTGAAGAACATTCATTGATTTTGGGGGGATAGTTACATGATGCTCCAGGGATATTTTCCAAATTTTCTCAAAAATGGCTCCGAATTTTCTCTTTACATTTCTTGGACGAAGAGAGTGAAGTGCACTTATAAAGGTGGCATACGCTACTTTTTCATTAAACTTCCTGTAAGAATATAATGAAATGCACTTATAGAGATGACATAGGCCCTGGATTTAACTTAACTGGATTTTTGAAAATTGCAATTGATAGACATTTTTACAGCGTCTTCTTACAACTACAAAATTGAAGGTAGATATTTTTCCTTCAAGTAAAATTTGTTATCCAGAATTATTTCTTTAATTAGGGTCGTGCACTTGCTTTGAAAATTCTAATGGTTTTCGCGCAATATTGCGTGCTATATGTGCAATAATAAAAAATAACAAAACAAGATTTTCTCAAAAACTGCTCCAATTTTTTCTTTAAACTTCACATGAGTTCACATAATGTTTCGGTCGTCATGTCTGGTGGCGTGTTGTTGACGAGGCGATCACGCGTCCGAGGCCTTGTCCGCTGCGAGTCGCGCCGAGGAGCTCGCCGAGGCCATGGGCTGCAGAGCAGACCCCCTGAGTGTTCGACTGGGATATCCTTCCCTAGGTATGAGCTTCTGTTTTATGGTGCCGGACACTCACCGTTTGCTCATCCCTCTTGGCTGCACCTTAAGTTGCCCCGAGATGCATTACCGGGGACCACCGTGTGGAGGTAAGAGAATGAACTTGTCGGACACGCAACGGCAAACCCATTACAGGCGGCTTTTACAACCGTACGGTTGCGATCCCATTACAGGAGGGGTTCTCAGTACTTACTAGTGTAGGTTTACTAGCATTACCTACTCCACCGAGACTCTGGGCGACACCCGACCCCAGAAGATGTAATCTATATGATGTTGACATGTCCCAGATCGATAAACTCCGACGCTGTTTAACCGATTTCCATGAAGCTGGCACATCTACACGGTTTTTCATTCATAAGGAGTTATGCTGTTCATTTTGTTGTTACTCCACTAGATGGCGCATCGGTTTAAAGCAATACCCAATCCATCTAAGTTTTCTATTGTTGCTGGGCGTTGCCGTGTGACGCGGGGTTAGGTTGAGGAGGACACGAGGTGCAGGCAGCACGGGTTGGAGAGAGGAGTAGTGCGAAAAGAGGGTCAAGGTCGCAAAAAGTGAGGCAGAAGATTTTATTTTTTATTTTGTTTATGTTATTATTAGTAAGACGTTTTCCGCCTTGAACACCTTGGGAAAACTTTTGATAGTAAAAAAAAATATGGCAGTTTTTGGCTTTGCGTAATAACTTTTTAAGGGTTCATCTTAGCACAAAATAGTTATGTGCAATTTTAAAGTGCATAAAATTCTCTACAACTATTTAAAAAAAATTTTTTCAAGTAAATAGTAACAGAGCTACGATATTTTAAAATTTTACCAAATTGTTCTTTTTATTCTCATGTGGCACAAAATTACTGATGGTCTCTCTAATATAGTATTTTTGAATTCCTAACATCATTAGAAATAAAAAGCAATAAAATACTGTTTTAATATTTACTGAGGTTATATCCGCGTTTCAGTGTTCTGGTGTGACAGAACCTATATACCTGGTGTGACAGGCCTATACGTTCTGCCCAGTAGTACGATTTACTCATATAAAAAGCATTGCAATGGAATAAAATGACGTTCGTTATTTTCTTCTTCTTCTTCCTCTTCATTATTATTATTATTATTATTATTATTATTTATTATTATTATTATTTTTATTATATTCAGAAATGCTCACGTGCAACATGGCTGTCACTGCTCCACGAAGGAAAAATTGTATTCAGTGGTAAATATACTACTATGACGCATTTCATAATTATCAACATATATCATTTTTTATGAAAGTGAATTATGGAGATTATTATTTACAACAAATTTTGAAATCATAAATTTCGGCCATAACCCCTATATTGCTCATAACAGCGCTTCTACATCACTGCTGTATCGCTTGTTTCCCTCATTGAACGAGAGGTTCGCAATAAACGTAACCAATAAATATCGTTTAGGTTTGTGTATCAGGAGTGATTTTTCTATGTGAGGGGAGTTTCGACGAAGGTGAAGTGTTTGTTATGAAGAAGAAATTAGTCGTGCCAATTCAAAAATCGTTCTTGTGTGAGGCTATGATTGTACCTAAACCTTGTCAAGCGCAGTATTCATCCAAAATTGATTTCTGCATCAACTTAAAAGTGAGCGGTCTGAACCATGTGTATCAATTGTATTATACAAGCGCTCTTATATAATACAATAGATTCAATTTCAAAACCTATTGTTTCCTATGTGGGAAAGAGAATGCGACTGAATTTATGGAATTACAAAAAGGACTGCCCTGTACACACAGAAATTGTGTGCACAAAATTATGAAGTTTTCCGTGATATCATCAATAATCAATGCAGCTGAAAACCATCAATGAGAATTAGAACAACAAATCACAGCATAGCTGACGAGGATTTGGCGTAGGAGAAGCTTGATTGCAGATTACAATTAATTCCTCCAATGGCATGAAAAGTATTAGACCATCCAATGGGTACACATTATGATTTTTTTAATTTATTTATTTATTGCTTGTTGGGTTGTACATAGTTCAGTATTACACTATTTCATATGTAATTATGACTTACTACTAACTTAATACTATACTTAACCTAATTCTACTATTGCTACTACATTGGGATAGATTACTCATGAGAGTATCTACTGTTCACAAATGTTTGAGAATATTTTTAGGAATGAATCGAATGGGTATCTATTGTTTATTCTGGTCTGTGTGTTGTTCTTTGAGGCTAGATTGTATTGTTTTAGTTGGTCTATTGAGTTTATGTTGGAGTAGAAATTATTGGATATGCGTGCTATTTGATAGGTGATTGGGTTCATGTTTAATTCTCTGTGGAGTTGTTGATTTGAAATGAACCATGGGGCGTTGGTGATTGTTCTGAGGAATCTGTTCTGTATTATTTGTATTTTTTTTTACGTTAGATGGTGCGGTATTTGTCCATATGGGACATGCGTATAGCATTATGGGTCTTATGATGGTTTTGTATAGTGTTATTGCATTTGTTAATGAAAGTTTGGAGTTTTTATTCAGTAATGGTTTGAGTTGGATTAATCTCACTTTGGCCTGTTGTATTTTAATGTTGATGTAGTTTTTCCAGTTCAGTTTTGTATCGATGTTTAGTCCTAAGTATTTGATAGGTTGATTCAATGGTGTCCAGTTTATTATGCTATTGTTTAATAGTAATGGGTGGGGAGCAGAGAATGGTCTTAATGAACAAATTTTTGATTTTGATTTGTTCAGGTTTAGTTTGATTTTTCATTTTGTTGCCCATTCATCTATTTTGTTTAAATGTTGTTGAATTTTTGTACTGCTAAATGACAACGTGCGACTTGATATGAATATTGCCGTATCGTCGGCGAACTGTGCAAGTTGCATGTAACGTGTGATGGGGATATCTGCTGTGTAAAGATTAAATAGCGCTGGGGATAGTGGTGAGCCTTGTGGAAGTCCTGCTTCTATTGTGCGTGGGTTGGAGCTATGATTGTTTATGGTTACTGTGAAACATGTCTGATATAAATTGTGTGATAATGTTTAGTAGGTATTTAGGTGTTCCTATAGTTTTGAGTTTGTAGATTAATCCGGGGTGCCAGACTCTGTCAAAAGCTTAAGATACGTCTAAGAGTATTGCTATTGTGTGTTTCTTTTCTTGACAGCTAGTGTGAATATATTCAATTATCCTGAGTAATTGGTGTGCAGTTGAGATATGGTTTCTGAAACCAAATTGATGATTTGGGATAGCTTCTGACTTTGTTAGGTGATTATTGAGTCTTTTTAAAATTATTTTTTCAAATATTTTTGAAATAGTTGGTAGGAGACTTATTGGTCTAAGATTAAATAGCTGCAAGACTACGATTAGTGTTTGGTTTTGGGATCGGGATTATATTTGATGTTTTCCAAGAATGTGGGAAATAGCCTAATCTGAGTGATGAATTATAGATGTTATTTATATGTGCAATTGTGGATGTGGGCAAGTTTTTTACTATTTGGTTGCTAATTAGGTCGTGTCCAGGAGCTTTTCTTTTGGGCAAATTTTTTATGAGGTTTTTAACTTCGGAGGGTGAAATGAATTTTATTCTCTGAGGGAAGTCATAGTTTGGTGCTCTATTTGAATCAATTATTGCCTGGTGGTCTGAGTGTACGGATGTATTATTAAGTTTGAATGTTTGAGCGAAGTGTTCTGCTAGTGCTTCTGCCTTGTCTTGTGGAGCATATTTCATACCTTGTGCCCTGTTGAGGGGTGGCATGGTTATTTTTTTTGTTTAGAAGACTTTTCAGAAGTGCCAAAGTGATTTATTTGAGGTACTTAGTGATTCTATTTTGGTGTTGAAGGATTGTTGGGTGTGTAGATTAATGGTTTTTTTTGTTTTATGATTAAGGAGATTTAGCTCCTTTTTCAGTTGTGGAATTCTATTGTTGCTCCATAGCCTTCTAGTTTTATTGCGTGTGTTGATTATTTCTATTATTTCTTTGGGTAGTTTTGGTTTTGTCTGAATGAGAGAATATGTGGGTTTGTTATCTTGCAAGTGCTTTATTGTGTTTGTTATTATTTCGTTTATCTGCATGACAGATATGTCTATTTCTAGGGGAGAGTTTAATATTTTGAATTGTGGTGTCTTGGCTCTCACTATTTTCCTGAATGATTTCCAATTTATGTTTTGGGTGTTTAGTTTCTGAGTTGGAGCATGTGGGGGAGGTATTATTTTAGTGGTTACTGGAAGATAGTCTGAATCCATTTCAAATACTGGGGTTGAATGATAAGCTGTATTTGTGTTAGTAATTGCTATATCTAATATGTCTGGGTGTTTGCTGCTGTCGTGTGGGAAATGGGTTGGTTCGTATGGCGTAAGTGTAGTTAAGTTTAAGTCTGTTATTATTTTAAGTAGTTGAGAGCCTGCATTGTTGGAAACTCTGCAACCCCAGTGTTTTGCATTTAAGTCACCTAGTAGAATCATCGGGGTATTCTGTTGAAGGGAAATTATGTTGGTATTTTTCATTTTAATATGGGGTGGTTTGTATGCTGATATTATGGTTGTGATTCTATGGTTTATAGGGGTTTTAATAGCAACGGTTTCTAACCCTGGAGTGTGAGGTGTGTCAGATTGTATATTCGGAATTGATTTTTCGATAAGTATGAGAAGTACTCCTCCTTTTTGATCTACTCTGTCTTATTACATTGTATCCTGATGGGTTAAATGTCTTGCCTGGACTGAGGTGCGTTTCAGTGATGCATGCGATTGGTATTCCTTTATCTTTTAAGAAATATTTTAGTTCATTTTTTTGTTTGAGATGTTATTAGCATTCCAGTTTGGTATGATTAAATCTTTATTACACTGTTCTGGCATTATTGTTATTAAAGTAAGATGTGATTGAATTTTGAATACTGTTTATTATGGTTGGAATGATACTATTGATTATGCCCATTAAGTAATTTGTAATGTTGTTGACTATAGTGTGTATTATTGAGTTTGTGTTATTGTTGTTGTTATTATTTACATTTTGGTGTGTGTTTTCAGTGCTATGCTGGTTTGTGTTTGGGTTTTCTTGATACGTAAAGCCAGGTATGGTTCGATTATAACGAAGATTAGGAAAATTGCGATTTGTGAGTATAGGGGCGGAAGTATTGTTATTTGAATTTTCTTGGGGGGCAGTAGTTTTAGAATTTCTTTTGTTTGTCTCTGAAATTTTTTAAAAATAATTACATTCTGCGGACCGAATGTCCGCACGGTGCGGGCCCTTGCAGTTGTGGCATGTTGGTGTTAAGTTTTTTCGTGGGCATTTTGCCGTGTAATGGTCTTTAGCACAGAATGCACATACAATTTCATTATTGCAGTTGTTTCTTGTATGGCGGAAGTCCAGACATCTTAAACATTGTATTGGCACATTTGTTTTACGTCTTTTTTCAGTTTTGACACGCAGATTACATATTGCATTAATTTTTAACACTTCCTCAATACTTTGATGCCCGTCGAACGCTGCTGCAATAACCAGAATGGGAATATTGTCTTTGTATAGTCTTGTGACACTGATCAGTGAAGGATATTTTGGATACAAATCTTCGTATACCTCTTTCTGAGTTACTGACTGGTGAATGTTTTTGAAAACTACTGAGAATTTCTTGTTTAAGGGATCCTTATAGGTATGGAATTGTCTGGCTGTGCTTAAGAGATATTTGATGGCCTTTCTAAAGTCCGCTATGTACTTGAAAGATAGCTTAATTTTGTTGTTTACCATGTCAGAGGTGAATTGAGTGGTAATTTGCTTAATGTTCGGAATGTCTTTCACAAATATGGGGGGAATTTTTATGTTTTCGACTTCGTGTGTTTCTTCGTCGTCCAGGTAGTTGAATCTTTTGTCACGGTCACTATTTTCTTCAAGAGGAGCATATCCATTGCTAATAGGCACATTATATTCACTGCTGCTGGGTCGTTTTTTTGATGGGCCGCCTAGGGGGGTACTGTCACCGTGACCTCTTTTTACACTGTTACTGGTCTTATCACTGCCGTTGATGTTGGCGGGGTCGTGGCTTGCTTGGCCGCGAGGCAGGCCGCTGGCCGCGTTGGTATGACTGACCTTACTGGAGCCTTGTGTTGGGTCGGCGGCTGGAGTACCGTTTCCATGTTCGAGGTTTGTTGCCTGCAGGTTCTGGGTGGTTCCATTGATGTGATTGAAGGAGCTGCCTGATGAATCTGCGAGGATGTGTTGATCCCCGAGTTGCTCGTAGGTGATGTCCATATCAGCTGTGTTGTACAGGAGCGCCATGGCTCCCGCTATGCTCTGACCTAGGTCAGGGCTTGGTGGTTGAAAAATGCCATTAATATTGAAAAAATAACAGCACGACTTTAGCTCGGTTCGCTGCACTTGTAACGTTTAATTATCTGTACGATACACAATGTTAAAGTCACTGATACTGAGTCAACTGCACTGAGTCAAATTTAAACGTTCTGAGCTGTGCGGAGCACGATGTGAACTGGTCGCTGGCTCAGCGCGGAATGACACATTATGATCTGCGTTGTCAAACATTAACAAAGAGAATGCTTCATTATTGAGTTTTGAGTATTTAACAGAACGTAAGAAGTTCAAAGTAATGAAGTTTCAAAGCACGAGAATGTAAATCCAATAAGATTTTCATTCATGATAGAAAATAAGTTATCAGTAAGTAGCTCTGATCAAAACTTCTTGTATACATACTCGCTTACCGTGTCAAAAGGGAAGACAAAAAAGACAAGTCTTACTGCCGATACGGCATGTTCCAACGAAATACATTTCTTTCTTCCATAACTCAATTGCACCGTTCTTTAATTTTTTAATTCTTGACTGAAACAATAAAGTTAACGTATCTGGTCGTAACCACCGAGAGATAGGGTGGTTACGATCTGGTACGACCGATTCAACATTATATACTTGGATATACATTATATAATAGGTATTCCTTTATTTGATACTTGTGAATGGGTGAGCTTCCGTTTTAAAACCTCTGAGACGTGGATCTGCAATATTGTATTTTTTGTTTCCATACCAGCAGTCATTTAATATTTTGTACACAACATTTCTAAAAAAACAACAGATGTTCTTGTTTACTGTGTTATCAATAAATCTTCTCCATACTTTTGAAAGAGGCACGATTATACTGTACGGCTATCGGGACGGTAATCTCCGTGTATTCGCCCATCAAATTATCAATAAGAAAGTGGTTTTCATCAGAGCTGCCTTCAAGGTAAGAATATATGAATTGCATGGTCTCATAAAATGAGTGGCTAGGCGAAATCTCTTTGCTTTCTTCTTCTCCTCGTCGTCGGACTGCACAATTTCTATTGTCAGGAAAGGTGGTATCGTGCTTCTTCTGTGACCAATCCTCGTTGGCAACGCGTGTTATTTCCCCACTGCATTTGTATTAAGTTTTCATTGATGGGTTCATAGAAAATTTCATAACCTTGTACACAAAAGTTGGACAGGGTTTCATCAATTTGGAGATTGTGGACGGACAGAAATTTACAATAAGTGGTGCTACAGAATATTATTACATTATTATTATTATTATTATTATTATTGTTTCGTTTGGTTTTCGGTTTTGTCCCCAGCTCTCCTCCCGGCTAGTTCCTATCTGCATCAAAAATTATTTGTCGCAATTTATTAATTTTTTGGTTCCCTAGTTGCAGAATATAACATGCCACAACACATATACTACAACAAAACATTTTTGCGCTTAATTTATAACTCATCTAATTTTCAAAAATTAGAGAGTTCAACGAAAATAGACCGTCTTTTAAGCGTCCTTTGCTCTATCCGAGGAAAAATTAAAAGAAAAATTTTGAGCGGGTTTTGAGAACGAAAATTTAAATAGCCTTTACTTCAAGTATTACTTCAAGCACTTTGAAGTGGGGAAAGCAATACGTAATAACTATTGTCTTAACTACAAACGAGGGAAAAATGATGAACCCAAAATATAGCTGTGCAATTTCAGTTCATCTACTCAACTATTTACTTCCTTACTTACGTAGTAGTGGTATGATACGCAGGAGTAATGGGTACATTTTTTGGAACGACCAACAGCATACGATTTCAGTCATAAAATTATTTCAACGGATGCACATAAAAAATCCCTACGTAAGTAATACACTACGATGACACTTAAACCAGAATACGAATATGTATTATGACAAACACAGACTTAACGAAAATGTTTTTGAATATTCTACAGATAAATAGCTCTCGTGTTCGGACTGTATGAACACAAGTACATTGTTTAATAACAACGCTCTTGTCATGGTAACCGTTTTATCCCTAAATCACTGGCAAAATCTCTATGTGAGCGAATGCAAAAAAATCACATTTGCGGTAATATTTACAATATATTGACAAAATGTTATAAAACAAAATATTTAGAATTTTTTCAATTGACGCGAGAGCGGTTTTGACACGAGATTGGTACTTTTCGTTTTTTTACAATGTATACTTTTTATCTTATGAAAAAACACATATCTTTTTCAGCATTATTTTGATTTTGGAGCCGCAAATATCTTGGCCAAAATCAATCTTTGGGAATATGGAAGAGAAATGAACTCTTTCACATTGTAGAGAATTTCGGCGAACAATTCTCCATAGTTTTTGAGAAAATTTAGTTCAAACATTTCAGAAAATTCGCCAATTCAGCTCAATTATACTCAACGATTATGGAGATCTTACGGACATTAAAAAAAACCATCATTTCATATACTTTGAAGCTGATGTGTGACGAAACACATTGAACAATGAAATACATCTGGAGTGTAAATTTTAACGACGGGAGAGACAAGTAACAAAATACATTTCTGTAATTTTGGAAAAACAAACGAGTAGAATCATATTGAGTTTGTCATCGGATAGGGTGCATTTGGTACTATCCGTACCCAAAATGTTAAGAAAAAATTTGAAGCCGTTTATTAGAAAATATTGTTTGTTCTTTTAATTGCAAATATTGCACGAACAACTGCACGAAAACTAATAAAATTTTCAAAAAATGTATCTGACCTTAATGGAAACTAATTATGGACAACAAATTTCATTTGTAAGAAAAATCTCTATCTTCAAAAAGAGAGAAAATTTTGAAAATTTCCTGGGACCTTCATGTAAAGTTCTCGCAAATATTAAAGAATGTTTTTCAAAATCTGAAAGCTTCAACCAGAGCTCATCGAAATAGGTGTCTGCAAGTTGGAAAAGTACGTGTGATTTAGGCGCTAGTAGTGTTAACAGACGGACGGACAGACGGACCTTTTGCTTCCAATTGTTTTTTCAGCATCAAGATCCTACAAAACAGGGATTGTGGCTACAACACGTGTTAGAGGATTTTGTTTCTTAATTTAGCAACTTGCTTTATACACTTTTTGGTTGTCAGAGCACGGCGATGAATTTCTTCTCTCTCTCTCTCTCTCTCTCTCTCTCTCTCTCTCTCTCTCTCTCTCTCTTTCTCTCTCTCTCTTTCTCTCTCTCTCTCTCCCTTTCTCTCTATCTCGTCTTTCTCTCATGAGCCGCACGGTAATTCAACACTGAGTTTGGCGATAACAAACTGATGAGTGAGAAGGATCAGATTAAAGGCAGCTTACGTATTTCTACATCGGGGTTGTCCAAACGATCAACAGAAAATAAACCGTGTCTTGAAGAGTTTCGGTCTCCAGTCCAAGTTTTACCGTTGTTAGTGAGCAGTGGCAGTGTGTTTTTCACAGTAGCTGCTGTTATTGCCAAATTTTGTTCGCGATTGTGCCTTTTATAATAGCATCGTCATCATTCACCAATGTGTCGGGTAGGCCCCTGAGAGGACAAGCGCGTGAAATCGTTTATCGAGTGGTTCAGTACTTTCGCCAGCTCAAAATTATATTAAATTTGCCCGATGGAAATGTAGTACAGATGGCGAGTGATGCGACAGGTATTTCGGAATCCACAGTGAAGTCGTAATTAGGGAAAGGCGTGAAAGTGTAGCGAAGGGTCAAATCTTATTTTCAACTCCCAAAGGAAACAAAACCAGAGAGAACAAAACTGATCTAAGTGAATTCATTCACAAATTCTACTAAAAGGCAGAAAATTCTAAATTTTTACACTGTAAAAAAAGAATGTCCTACTATTGGAAAGCTATTAACAGCACTGAAGGAAGACAAAGTTATCAACTGTGGCAGAGAATTCCTCAAAATACAATTACGGAAGCTTGGTTTCAAATAGAAAAGATGCCAGTCCTATAGAAAACTCTTTATCGAACGCCCCGATATTCAGACATGGCGTATGCGTTACTTACAAGAAATCCGTAAGTACATGGAATAAGGGTTTTATACAGTGCATATCGACGAAACATATTCAGCCATCCCATAGTGTTACATCGTGTTGGCAGACTGAGAAAGAATTGGCGTTACAACAAGAATAGGACAAAGATTAATTATGGTTCATGGGGGAGGTGAAGACGGGTGTGTCGATGATGCCTTTTTGTTATTCTCTTCAGAACGAAAAACAGGAGATTATCACACGTCAATTAATGCAGAAAGCTTCCCCAAGTGGCTGAAAGAGTTCCTGATAAGGTTGCCCCGTGCCTCGGTTGTAGTAATGGACAACGCAAAGTACCATTGTACCGAAATTGACAAAAAACCAAACTCTGTTTTTTTTTTAATATATAGTAGACTGGCTAAATAACCATGTAGTTGCTTTTGATCCATTACTCACAAAAGCCCAGTTATTACAAATAATTCAAAGTATACCCACTCAAAAACGATTAGTCGTTGATGAAAAATTCATTGAATATGGCCGCATTCCTCTCCGTCTTCCACCGTACCACCCAGATCTAAATCCAATAGAACTTGATTGGGGATTTAGTAAAGGGCGCGGGGCAGCAGAAACAATTGGCGCATCCTTAAAAGACAAGGAAACGTTGTGCAGAGTAGCGTTTGTACAATACAGTGCTGATCAATGGAAGAAATGCCACGAGCATGTGCAGGAAATAGAGGCGACATAATAATTTAGACAATGTGATGGACCAACACATTGATGAATTCGTCATTTCTTTGAACACTCCTGGCAGTGCGAGTTCTCCTTCTGAGGACGAGGGCAGTGATGAAGAGTGACGGTTAGTGCGATCGCTGCGTCTCGCAGTCGCCTCTCCTTCTCGCCTACGCGCTTCCTTATCGCCGAGAGGGGAAATCTCAGATGCCGCAGGGTGGGGCAGCCTCCGAGACTTCATCAAAGGTACGCCCGCCATTATGGTTTTTTTGCGAGCGGTTCAGCTATAGTAGTGTTCACAGACGGACGGGACGGACGGGACGGACGGGACGGACGGGACGGACGGGACGGACGGGACGGACGGGACGGACGGGACGGACGGGACGGACGGGACGGACGGGGCGGACGGGACGGACGGGACGGACGGGACGGACGGGACGGACGGACGGGACGGATGGACGGACGGACGGACGGACGGACGGACGACGGACGGACGGACGGACGGACGGACGGGACGGACGGGACGGACGGACGGACGGGACGGACGGGACGGACGGGACGGACGGACGGACGGGACGGACGGACGGACGGGACGGAACGGATGGGACGCACGGACGGACGGGACGGACGGACGGACGGGACGGACGGGACGGACGGGACGGTCGGGACGGACGGGACGGACGGGACGGACGGGACGGACGGGACGGACGGGACGGACGGGACGGACGGGACGGACGGGACGGACGGGACGGACGGGACGGACGGGACGGACGGGACGGACGGGACGGACGGGACGGACGGGACGGACGGGACGGACGGGACGGACGGGACGGACGGGACGGACGGGACGGACGGGACGGACGGGACGGACGGGACGGACGGGACGGACGGGACGGACGGGACGGACGGGACGGACGGGACGGACGGGACGGACGGGACGGACGGGACGGACGGGACGGACGGGACGGACGGGACGGACGGGACGGACGGTCGTTTTGAAAAAAACACTTTTTCGATATAAGGGGACCTGTATTTCCGTTGAAATCTCGAAATCGATTTTCCGCAGCATTATATAAATTTCTCTATACTAAATATTTTACTCCCGAATATACGTATGTTTCGAGAAAGTAAAAAGTAGTGATCAGTATCAGGGTCAAAACGTGTATTTTAGTTGAAATCTCGAAATCAGTTTTCCCCTGCATTACATAACGTTCTTTGTACCACGTATATTACTCCGTAAATACGTACGTAAACTCGAAAGTAAGTAGTGGTCCTACAGAATGGCACAGAATTTCTCTTAGTAAAATTTTGTGATTTCCTTGGTGACGACTGGCTATATGGTTTTGCCCCATCCTCCTGCCAGCTGCCATCTATGGTCGCACAAATAGATTTTTTTGGCTCTTTATCAATTTTTCGGTTCCTAATTGGAGATTCGGGTTATTACTTTGAGAAAATTAAAAAAGGGTAAAACCTCGTCCTAAATGGCAATTTTCATCGAAAAACGTCGAGCCATTTTTAAGTAAATTGCGTCTAAGCATTACTGTAAATGCGAAATTTGAAGCTCTTTTCACAGGAATGTATTGAGTTTACGAAAAACTTCACTTGAAGTCATTTGAAGCACATGAACCCGACAAAATTTAATAATGTTGTTTCTAGCAATGTACACATTGCTAGAAATGTGCATATTAACGGCGTGAAAGATATTAAAAAAATGCATGTGTGTAATATTCAAAGAGAAAGATACACCAAAATGAATTTCCCCAAAATGCCATTTTTGGGAAAATGGCATTTTCAGAAAAAGCTCTTGAGTTTTCGAGAAATTTTATAAGACGTTATTTAAAGCATATCTACTCAAATATACAATAATGTGAACAAATAACCGGTAATGTAATTATAAACGACGTGAGACAACACAAAAAAATTAATTTTTGTAAATTTCGAAAAAAAAAAGATTACAACAAAATTAGTTGTAGTTTATCTTAAACAATACAATTATCATTATCCGTGCCAAACCTTTTTTATATTTTATTACTTCTTGTTCGGCATTTCTGTCTTTCAAGAGCGTTGATACAGAATTACTGGATGAACCATCCTCAGGTCTAAATAAAAAGAAAAAAAAAGAAAAAAAGGAAAAAAAGCTTCACTAGTTATGTTTTGTGTGTGTGTGTGTGTGTGTGTGTGTGTGAGAGAGAGAGAGAGAGAGAGAGAGAGAGAGAGAGAGAGACAAAGTTTATATTTTCTGATATTTAAGGAGGCTTGAAAATGTCCTTAGGATAGCGTGAGTGGATTCTCCGTGGATGTCTGTAATTCGTACCTAGATTGTAAGTTGCTTTGCTGGGGATTCTGGTAGTATATTATCAAAGTTTTTTGAAATTTTGTTAATATAGTCCTGAATTGATTCTATTTTTAATTCTTTATGTAATTGTTTATTGCTTATAAATCATGGAGCTTTAGTAATATTTCTGAAGCACTTACTTTACTATCAGAAATACTGTGCCATTCTGTAGCACCTCTAGTTTAAGTATGTTATTAACTTATTATAGTCACACTTCGTGCACATTAATGGGAGAAATTTTCTCTAACAATCGTTCTAATTGGATGTGCTCCATGGGATCACTTTCAGTATTTTCTAAGAACTTTTATCTAGACAATACTGGAATATTATAACTGATTTCACTACTCTTTATGGAAGAATTTACTTGTGGATTTTGCGAGGTAGTAGAGCTGTAAGTACATACACCACTTTGTTGGTCTTCTTGTGCGGTAACTGTTGTACCTGGTAGGGAGTTAGTAGTTGGTCCACTATTGAGAGAATATTTTTTGTTTCAAAGTTAGACAATTTTGTTTCATGGGAGAGGCTATTTCAGAAAATTCCTGAGTAAAAGTCTCTTTAAACTTTATGGTACTTTATATGAAGACCTCCGGACATTTTCAAAATTTTCTCCAAAACGACTCCAAATTTTTTCTTTAAATTTCTTGTAAAATACATTTATAAAGGTGGCATAGGTCCGATTTTCACGGTTAACACTGAAGTTTCGAAAATTGGAAAAGTTTAAATACTTCCGGTGTCCTCCTACAACAATAAAATTGAAGACACAGATTTTTCCTTCAAACGAAATTTGTTGTCAATAAATAGTTGTATCATTAGGTCGCGTACATTTTTCGACAATCTTAATAGCTTTCGTGCAATGGAGTGTTAAATATATGCAATTAAAAAAAATACAAGCTCCCTTTCACAGGAATCTATTGAGTTTTCGAAAACGTTCATTTGAAGTCATTTGAAGCACTTCCACTCGCAAATGTAACAAATCGATGGAAATGTCCATATTAACGTCGTGAGGGGTATTTCAAGAAATTACTATTGTGTAAACAGTGCAATTAGCACAATCTATTGGAAAAATTTGGAGCCATTTTTGAAAAATTGGCGTTTGAGTGTTTCTGAAAATGCGGAATTTTGTTCTCATTTTTACAGAAAACTGTTGAGTTGTCGAGAAACTTTATTTGACATTATTTAAAGCACATGTGCTCATAAATATAATAATGTGAAGAAATCGCATATAATAATGTAATATTACAATCGATATAATAATATAAATTTTACAGACGTGAGAGAAAAGTCAAAAAAAGCCTTTTTTTATTTTTTAAAAACAAAAGATTACAGTAATATGGTGTTTGTGTCGCGGCATAGGGTTTGTTTGACGATAACCTTACCAAAAATTTAAAGAAAAAATTTGTAGTAGTTTTTGAGAAAATCTTGTTTTTGTTCTATTTTAAAATTGCAAATATTGCACGCACTATTGCACGACAACTAAAATATAAAAAAAATTGACATGACCTAATTTGTTTGGCGTCTTCCCACAACTATAAAATTGAAGATAGAGATTTTTCCTTCAAAAGAAATTCGTTCTCCAAAAATAGTTATTTCATTAAGGTCATGTAATTTTTCTTGGAAATTTTAGTAGTTTTCATGCAATGGTACGAGCAATATTTGCTATTTTAAAAATCAAACCAAGATTTTCTCAAAAACGGCTCCAATATTTTTGTTTAAATTGATGGTACGGTTAGTGCTAAACGAACCCTATACGATGATATAAACATCATATCGCTCGATCCTTTTGTTTTTTTTAAAAAAAATAAAATTTTTTTGACTTATTGGCACGTCTGTAAAATTTGGGGTGTTCTTTTGTTTTTTCAACAATTACACAAATGGAATTTTTTAGAAAAATCTCTCATGCCATTAATATGCACATTTCAATGGATTTGTATACGTTATTGAATTTGTGAGTAGAAGTTCTTATAATTACTTCAAATGAACGTTTTCGAAAACTCAACAGATTCCTGTGAAAAAGAGCTTCAAATTTCGGATTTTGAGTCGACTCGCGGATTCCATAGTGTCAACATTGTTCTAGCTACTTGTCCGCACGGAAGTCTGTGACACGAGTGCAATAGTATAAAGTGTCAAGTGTTCTAGTTAAACGCAATATATACCCGCTACCCGCGGCTCGTGCTGCATCCACGCAGCTGGCGTGAGGGGCGTCCCTAGTGTCGGGTGATGTGCTCGATGGAACCCAGGACTGCGCCGGGGCGATGCCGCCGGCTGCAAATGGCGGGGAAGGTTGCCGCTCGTGGCCGCTCGGCTCGCTCGGCTCGCTCGCTGCTCTTGGCGGATTTCTTTTGCCGCCGTGCATTGTGGATAGTGCGTGCCAGGTGCTCGCTGGGGATTGCGAGATTGTTGCACGTTGTGGCGGGCCAGGGGTGCCATTGATCACGACGGGAGGCAGGCGGGGTAGGGGAGGGGTGTCTCTCTGTGCGAGTACAGGCGTTGACTGCTCCGGGTCGGTACTGCTGGCCAGAAGGGGCAGGGGCCGTTGGCGGAGCGTTTCGTCGAGGAGGTTAATGCGCTGTTGTTGAGAACTTGACACAGTGTATTGTATCTCTGCTCTCGGCCGTAAAAGGTTCTCAAGTGTTAGGTCGATCTGAGCCTCATCTAGGGGCTGGGCGAGGGCGTCTTCTTCCTCAGCGCCATCGAACTCCATTCCTCCCAACCCTTCCCAATCAGCTCCTAGATCTGCAACTTCATCACCATCCTTCTCTGCTACATCAACACTATTCCGCCGCCTCCGGCGACGTGGCGCGTGTACGGGCGCCTCTCTCGGAAGCTCAATGACGGGGATGCCGAGATCTTCATCTGTTTCAGGCGGGCGCCACCGCAATTGTAGGCGTCTTGTCGCTTGCCGGGCCCGTGTGAAGAACGAGGGATGCGGGACAGTGCGTGAGTTTGTGACTCCATTTAAGTAGCGGTAAATATCACCTGTGCCGGCGCACACTCTTTGGCAGTGTGAGCCCTCCTCAACCAGGTCAGCCATCGCACGCTCCCGTACCACCAAGTCGCGACTGGTCAGTAGCTTATATGTGAGGTCCACTGCCCAGATGTCTGCTTCCGTTGTCGCTTTCAGCAGTCCGACACCTCCCTCGTCCCTGGCGGCGTACAGGAAAGCCGTCGAGGCGCCGACGGGGAGGGACAGAAACTGCCGGGCTCTTGCACGAACAGCAAGATCATAGGGACCGAGCATACTTTTGGTGTAGCGGCCCATGCGAAGAGGAAACACCATGGCGGGTTGCACAAACTGGCACAGTGCATCAAGCTTCTGGTGGTCATGCAGGCGTGAAGAGGCTATGTTGTCTAAGATGCGGACCTGCTCCTGAAGCCCGGTCCAGTTTTCCACCAAACTGAATCCAATGGGACGTAGATATCGTGCGCTCTCCCCGGCCACCATGGCGGGGATTAAGGCATCTCCCACGTGAAACGTCAACTCTTGTACCTGTCGACGTATTATACAGAGGGTGCGGCATTTGGCCGGCTTACGGCGGAGGCCCAGGTTCGTAAGGAGATCGCAGGTTCCGTCGAGCAGCTCATGCAGGTCCGCTGGGGTTGTGGCGAGGAGTGCCAAATCGTCCGCGTAGGCCAACACAGGGGGCGGACCGGGAGGGGCAGTCGCTTCGACTGCGCGGAGGACGGGGTCAATTAGAATGTTGAAGAGGAGTCCACTGAGAGGGCACCCCTGTCGGATGCCACATTGGATAGGGATAGGTGCAGTTAGCCCCTCTTCAGTTAAGATTTCAGTCGTCGTTTCCTTGTAAATATCGGCAACTATGTTTCGGAAGACCGGTCCGACTCCGGCCGCCGCGATCGCAGCGTCTAGCGCCGCATGTGGGGCCGACCCGAACGCATTCTGAAGATCCAAGAGCGCCAAACACATGTTATTCCGACCAATTCGGGCGCGCTGGAGTTCACGGTTTAGTAAGTAATTCTGCTCCAGCACGCCATCAAATGGCCAGAATCCCTTTTGTGCATGGCGGTTTGTCGTCGATGTGCGCGTGCCCGATGTTGTTGTAATGTCGAAGACAAGGCAGGAGTCGACGAATGTCTCGGTCCCGCTGCACGTCTTTCCACAGGCTGTGGAAGACGGAAGGCACGTCCTTCGCGGCCCAATGTATGGATCGTCGAGTCCGAGCAGAGAACAACCATCGTTGATGAAACGTTGTATGACAAGATCCAACTCAACATTGCACTGACGTAGATGGGTCATTCGTCAGCTGGAGATGGAGAGTACGTCGGAGGACTATTTTCGAAAGGTCGACAAAGAGACTGGATGACTTGACGAACGCGAGAGACTCGCCGTCGCAGTGCTTCACCGTACCGATCTAGGTGTCCGAGAGCTTCGACGACTGCTAACATTTCAGCGTGCACTGTGAGAATAAATTCTTCCGATTCACGAGCTCCCCTTTTATCTGCACCTTCTGCCTCGTATGAGGTGTGGTGGAACGGTGACGATTGTTTATCACCGTCGATGGTAAAGGAAGGGGGGTCCCCCGCGAGGAAGGATACGCAGGGAGCGTTCAAAGCTTTCTGGATGGCGCAATAGCGCACGAATAATCCGTCAGCGTGACCTCACAGCACGGACAGGAGGTCACTTCACCGAGAACCATCATGATCCTCAGCACTTTATCGTGACATGCAACCGCGAGATCGTGAAGAGCTTTTTCCTTTTCTTCTTTGTTTACATCTGTTGGACCTTCTTCTTTTTCCTCGTGACAGCGTCGGGCGGCACACATCACATCAGTTGCGACGTCGACGATCGTGCGATAGACTTTAGCGTATTCGATGCGTTCAAGACTACTATTGTGGGTGATGATGGCGAGATCGGCGGCGGCATTGCGGAGTCCGACCAAGTTCTTCATCATCTGCTTCTACCATCCCATCATCTGCCTCTTCCATCGATCATAATACGTTTCTTCTTCTTCCACTCAAGGTTGTTCCATGACGATGCTCGATAAACGAATGACGTGTCGAGACCTCACCCTTCCGTCTTTAAAACTATTGCAAACGCTCTCCCCCTACTACTCCCCCTACTACTAAAAACTCCCTTCTACTAAAAGTCAAAAATTAACACTATTGAAATAAATAAATAAATTTATAAATAAATAAAAAGTATTGAAATAAATAAAACAGTCTCAACAAAGTAATGACCTTTCCCCCTACTACTATTTAAAAAGTGACTAATCATAAAAATAAACTCCCTACTACTAAAAGTGAAAAATTAATAAAAAATAATTCTAATCTACAAGAACCCCACCTGCAGGGACGAGCGTGCACGCTGAAGAAGAAGAAATGGACGGGTGCGTACACATGATGCGGAAATGACCCCATGGTAGACTCGTAAATTTATCGATCCAATAGCGTTTGTCGTCGGACACGGACAACACACGCTTGTTTTGGACAAACGAATAGTTCACGTGAGATTTGGATCGAATGACACATTGTTTGTCAATTCTACATTCGTTTCGAAATAAACAGTTCAATTAATTTTGAAATTTATAGCGTTTTACAACAGAACGTTGTACCCCCTCCGCCCGAGAAGAACACGCCCGAGATCGCGTTTCAATGGAGTACATTTTTGGACGTAAACCTACGTAGCCGAGCACGGGATCGCTTCCGCATTCGTCCTTAAACAGCCCTAAAATTTTCTTATTGCTAGGTGTCACCGCAAATTCGTTTTCGGGAGCGAAACAGAAAGTATCGAACCAGAATGGATGCCGATTTATCTCAGCGTACACGCTCGTGGAAATAGAGAGAATGAATGAATCGGTATCCATGTACAGAAGATGAAGTTCGCGAAGATTTTTCTGGCAATAGTTATACAAAAATCGTACATTCTATGTTTCGAAATTTCCAAATTACAAAACCCCAAATAAATGGGCTTCGCGAGGTTCACCTTCGTTTTGCTCAACTCGATCGACATGAGATCGCCGTTCACGTGATGACTACGCCCGAAGGCATGACGAAGGCTACGACGTCTCGCCCCGCACCTCCCATCCCACTTATTCACGAGATAAATGCGTCGGTGGTTGCGCACGTCCTCCATCGACTTGCCGTAAACCGAATTGTTCATGAGTTTATAAAATTTATCTTCAAAGTCGGTGGACGCGCGCTGTCGACGCGCGTTGTTCAGGTCATGTACGCGGCAAGCCAAGGTCGTTGCGAAAAAGATAGAACGCGATGAATTTTCGTGAGTTGCACTCCCAACTCGAGGGCCTGAATTAAATTTCGAATGTGAAGGACGTAAAGACGCTTGGGCAGAAGCGTCGCCAGCAACTTGACTTGCCTGCTCTTCGAGTCGGAGGGGACACGGATTTTCGGACAGGGCGGCAAATCGCTGAAACGATCGTGGATCTCGTCTGGGTAGTCGAGATCGACCTCCAGAACGTACTCCCGATCGACTTCAGCGGCCGCCTCTGTGAGGTTCAATAGCTCGATGTCACCTTCCGTCATCCACCGGAAGTCGCCCACCGGAAGCGGATGGGACATCGAAAAACCGTACAAGTTATTCGCGTCGGCGTAGGATAAGATTCCTTATCACTTGGCCGGAAGCGTTCACCCACAAAGGGGTGATTGTCCTCGCTGTGCCAACCGAAAACTTGCACGAGTCCCCCCGGATGCCCCGCTTGAAAAAGAGACCCATGTCGACGTCCGTGAGTAGCTCTAGTTGAACGCCAGTGGTTTTCAACATGGCGTCCCACGAAAGCCGGGAGCGGAGTAGAAAAACAGAGGATCGAGCCTGTACACCTCCAAACACAAATATCGAAATTATTCCAAAATGTGTTTCTAGCAGGACGTCAATTTTCAAATACAAATCGGCGTACTCGCCCAAATTGTGAACGGAGAAAGCGTTCCACACGGCCTGCGCGTGCGCGTACTTCGAGTCCGAAACGGGTGTGTCTGTGAGGCTACTGAAAAAGACCTCGGCCGGCGGTAACCTCGTTTCGCCCAATTTGGACACGTCGTTGACATAATCGTAGGGAAACACCCCCTTCCTTCTGGCCAAGGCGAAAAAAGATCGTCGGGAAAAACCGCACGGGTTAAATTCAAATCGGTCGAATCGAGCGATGGACTTAGAGTCGAGCGATGCACCTAAAAATTTCGAAGAGTCTAAAAATCGTAGTTCCACTTTCCCGATTTTTTGGGAAATCGTCACGAATCTCTCGTGATTGTGCGGAACCACCCGCAGCCCGTCGTTCATACAGTTCTTTTCGTCCGAGGCCTGGAGGAGAAAATGCCAATCGTAACCGCTCCCGTTGTGCAAGACGACGGGGATGTGATTCGGCGCGGGAAACTTGACGTTACACGATTGATGAGCCTCGTCGCGAAAGACACCCGAAAAATGATCATGGTCCCTGACGCGGACGAAATTTGGAAAAAAGGTCCTTTACAAATGTGGCAAATATCGGAATTGTGATAGCGGAGCTCGTCATCCTCCGTCATCACGAGAGGCGACGAATGTTAAAAAAGGTGTTCGTAATATTTCGCGAGACCTTTTAAGAACGTTAATAATTGTATCGCGACGTCGGGACCGTGAAAGGTGACATGCTGGTTTCGCGACTCGTCAAATGAGCACACCACTTGAAGCGCCGCCGAGAAGGGTTCGTGAATTTGATACGGCTAAAGGTAGATCCGTTCGACGACGGCTCACACAAAGACACAGGCAGCGTGAGCGCTTCGAAATCAACGTAAACCGCAATCGGCATCGTTTCAAAATGCCGAAATTGCATGAAGCGCTCCTCCTCGTTTGTCTCCGATGGAAGGATCAAACGTGCGGGGGACCCCGCGGATCTACAATCGACCTCGTGAGCCTCCAGAGACGATTGCGAACAAAACACGTTCAAACATCTGTCGCAAACAAAAATCCTACCCTTGTGAGCCGAATGCTGCGACTGAATCAGTTTGCCTAAATTCTTAATTCAAACGTATTGGGACTGTCCGCCATCGCCATGAATCAGCAAGAAATTGAAATGGTTTTCTTTCTTTGTTTCCGAAAAGTGCCCAGGACCTACGATTTTCCATGATGTGTTGGCCGAATCAAACTAATGTGAAACGTTAAACGAAAAACTAGAATTTTGACGTTCGAAACGTTTTATCTCGTGAACGGGAAGTGGCCAGGAGATGCCACGCAAATCGAGTCTGTTTTCTAATTCATCGGAAAGGGTTTGGTAGGTAGACGTACGCTGTGAATGTGCAATTTTGGTGTGTGGGGGCAGACGTTTATGAAAGAGAGCCGAAGCCAGCGCTCACAGGAAACATTTCTCGTCTCAATTATTCACGTTAATCGCAGCGTGACGTGCCGCAACGGGTGCCGGAAGACAAAGAAAAGAAGAGACAGAATGAGCGATAGGTTCGAACCAGTGAGCCGAAATATGAAGAGCGACGATACCGGCCAACGATTTTCCGGAATCTCTGTCGGAAAACTCGTCGAATTTGGAATTGATACGATGGCAAGGAAAAATTACGAGACACGAGAAAAGATACGAGAAAGGAAAAATTCTGAAATGTCATCACCTCGGGTTAACACCGCAGTCCGTGCCGAAAGAAAGATGGACTACAGCACACCAACAATGTCGTGCGTCTCGGCGTTCTCTCTTTCAATCAAAAACTGACACTCGAGTTGAGCGAAAGCGAGGAGGATTTAAAACGACACTCCGAACTACACGTCTGTTTAAAGAGTGCGCGACGTCCGTCCAATGGAGAGCGTTTGCAATGACTGAAGACGATTGCGGATGACGATTCATTCAATGGTCTCCCTTTCTCTAAATAAAACAAACAAATAAATACAATGTTAAAATTTTTTTTAAAAAATCGATCAACAATGAATCGCCACGAAAAACGACAACTTACTAACAAGCACACCGTTGAATATTGTCAATAAAAATACGTCACTACCATGACGCCCAAGCAGTAAACCTCGTCAATGGAAAAACGTCCCCCATATTCTTCATACACAAAAAATTGAAGGCACAAAAGTAAGTAAAAAAGTTATATAAATCATCAAAGAAAAAATGACATATGGAAAATTATTAATTCTTAATTTTTATTGCAGCCCATGGACAGAACTTGAACGAAAAGTCGAGTCTGAACATAATCGCATTAAATTTGAAAATTTACCGGAAGGTGTTTTTTTGAAATAATGGACATCGCATTAATCGACAGCGCAAAATACGAAAGAAAATCTTATGTAGCCACGCTGCAACACACATTTGCCGTCTTCCTACCGACGAGGTGCGTAAAATAATTTCGCTTAAAATAAAAAATTATTTATATAAATTTGTACTTACCTTTTTTTCTTTTTCAGATTTACACCCGAAATTCAACGTCTGGGAAGAAAATTTCCTGATAGAAAGACCGCATATTTTGTACTTGAGCGTAAATGAAACGAATAATGCGAACGTTGTTTTAATATATTAATTAACTGATTTATATAAACCAAAAACCTGAGAAATCATTACAGGGTATTTCATACTCTATGGAATTATAAACAAATTAAAGGTTATTATGTGAAATTGAATAACATTTCAATAGTCGCCTCCTTTCGCCTAGTCACGCCCGATTGGTCTACACCTCGGCCTATCACAGCCTGTCCCTTTCTTTATATAAACCAGAGCGCACAACATCCTGGCGCAGTACAGCCCTGAAGAGGACCGCGATATGTCGGTCGAAATGTCGGCACCCCAGCCTTCGACGCGGCGTCACCCGGACAGCCCAGATCATGACTGGCCGCGGAAGCGATATCATCTAACATGCCTCTACGGGGAGGATACATACAAAACTTGTAGAGAATTTGGAAAACTACGGGACAAACCGAGTCGCAATCTCTGCCACCTTGCGTTTCTCCTGCGCTGCAGGGACGAAGACGTCCTTCCCGCTTTCCTGAAGGTAAACCATCATATCAAGACACGACGAGCTGAGCGCATTTTACGCTCATCTGGTTTTGCGCTCCTCCGTGAGAGGATAAGACAAACCAGATCCGAACTCGTCCACATGGAGAAGAGACTGTTCCACCTACAGCTGGAATTGGCAACAAAATTAAACAAAACGGACTGGACTACGTTGGAAAATGCAACCGCGGGGCACGCTTTCAATGAGCACGAAGCCTTCAAGACTAGGCAACTAAAGAAATTCAAAGTTCTCAAGGACAAACAACATCCGCAAGCGGTGCAGCATCAAAAAAAGTCGTAGTTAATCTCACCGACGAAGAATTTGGAGAAAGCGCCTTGTCCGTACTTTCCAAAGGCCTGAACTTTGCCACAGTACCTACACGGATCCCCACATTGGATATCACCGCTGGAATTGAGTGCGCCATTACAGCTCTACCTAATGAGGATGCTGACCTTATCAGGAGAGAAGCTGCCCGCATTCTAACACGGGCTAAGCCTCCTCGGAGCAACCTATTCCGAGAAGAACGGTTTGCCGTGCGCGCCTTACGCCAACGCGAAGACATAGTGATTCTCCAGCTGACAAAGGCAACGCGACTGTCATCATGCGTCAGGAAGAATACCACAACAAAGTGGAAACACTTCTCGAGGACGAAGCCTACACATCTCTCCGGCAGAACCCATTACAGAAACGTAGGGGAGAAGTCGCGGCCAGGGTCAACAATTCATCCAGCATTGAGCCTGAAATAAAACCTAAGCTAAAACGGGGCAACAGCGCTACACCACGCTTCTACGGCCTGCCCAAAGTGCACAAGACAGAAGTTCCTCTACGGCCTATTGTGAGTGCTGTAAATTCGCC
Source organism: Teleogryllus occipitalis (assembly GCA_011170035.1). Taxonomy (NCBI): domain Eukaryota; kingdom Metazoa; phylum Arthropoda; class Insecta; order Orthoptera; family Gryllidae; genus Teleogryllus; species Teleogryllus occipitalis. The sequence continues at coordinate 104,339 of BLKR01003089.1, read as the reverse complement.
TACACATCCACTGGCCCGTTATATCGCCGACAAGCTCCGCCCGCTGACAGATGACATCGCGTCGGATGTCGGGAATTCCTGTCACTTCATCGAGTTGCTAAAACAGAGGCGCCTGGGGAGCTCAGACATCCTCGTCAGCTTCGATGTCACGTCGCTGTTCACCATGGTCCTGGTCGAAGAGGCAGCAGATATAATCAGAAGAAAATTGGAGGCACGGGGGTTCCCTTCAGAGTGGGCCGATCTCGCGCAATTTTGCCTGGCGTCTATCTTCTGCCAATTTCGGGGGAAGTTTTACGCCCAGGTGGAGGGCGCGGCTATGGGTTCTGTCACCGATTGCCACCAACCTCTTCATGGAGGCTTTTGAAACCGAGGTTCTCAATAACGCCCGCCTCAAACCTACAATGTGGGTACGTCGACGACACCTTCGTGATATGGCCTCATGGACGTGACTCCCCACAGGAATTCCTGGACCACATCAATAGTGCTCACCCCAAAATACAATTCACGATGGAGACAGAAAAGAATGGTCAGCTACCTCTCCTGGACGTCTTGGTTAGCAGAAGAAACGATGGCACCCTGGGGCACGCGGTTTACAGAAAACCTACCCACACGAACCGCTATCTTCATGCCGATTCGCACCACCACCCAGCGACGAAGAATGGCATCCTAAAAACCCTGGCCATCCGCGCGACCAGAATCTGCGACCAAGACAGTCTCCCCGCTAAACGCGAAGTCCTGAAAGAGACCTTCACCGCAAACGGGTATAGCAAATTCACCATCAACATGGCCCTGAAACTTACACAAAACCCGTTTACACCGAGGGACCTCCACGACACCGAAAACAGGAGAATTGCCACACTCCCATACATACAAGGCGTCACGGACAGAATAGGAAAACTCTTGAGGCGGTTCGAGATCAAGACTGTTTTCAAAGCACACCAGAAACATCGGCCAAACATTAATGCGCGTCAAAGACCAGCTTCCACCGCTCCAAGCCGCCGGAGTATACTCCATCCCTTGCAGCTGCGGTCACACGTACATCGGGGAGACAGGAAGAACCATAGAGGAGAGACTACGCGAGCACATTCGAGACTTCAAATTTAAGAAGGTACACCGCTCCGCGGTAGCTCTCCACGCATGGGAAACCGGCCATGACTTCCTGTTCGACAAGACCGAGTTGCTCGCGAGAGAGGATAGGTGGTGGCCAAGGCGGATACAGGAAGCTTTGGAAATCGCAAAACATCCCCAGAACACCAACGGGGACGCGGGATTACGCCTCCACGATGCGTGGATTGCACCTCTCCGGAGTGCGCGGTCGCGGGAGGCCGCCCGCCCGGACCGCACCACGCCGTCCGACCCCTGAGCTTACCGGACCGCCCCACGCCGTCCGACCACGGACCGCTTCCGTCCGTCCGCTTCCCCCCGCCTCCTTTCACCTAGTCACGCCCGATTGGTCTACACCTCGGCCTATCATAGCCTGTCCCTTTCTCTATATAAACCAGAGCGCACATCCTGGCGCAGCACAACCCTGAAGAGATATGTCGGTCGAAACGTCGGCACCCCAGCCTTCGACGCGGCGTCACCCGGACAGCCCAGATCATGACTCTGGCCGCGGAAGCCTACGACATTATTTCAATAGTTTGTTTATTCATCAGTGTATGCTGGAACACCCATCTCGCTGCTAAGGTTTATAGGCCGAGTGAAGTGGAATTGAAGTATCTTCTGACACATTCAGAGATTTGCACAGTGTCATGAGTGAATTCTCTAGCCCGATGGCGCTCAAAGAGGTGCTCTCTGTGCGTCATCAGGCTAGAGCGTGAAGCTCATGCCTCGAAAAGGAGGCACAGAGTGTGATCTCTGAATTTGACGCCGGATCCCATCCGCCTAGAGAACTCGCTCATGCCTGAAGAGGAACCACTGTGCAAATCTCTGAATGTGTAAGATGCTTCACTTGCCCCGTCAACCTTAGCAGCGAGATGTAACGGCGTTCTATCATACACTAATATGAATAAACAAACTATTGAACATATTAAAATTATTGTTTCATTTCAGTTCTATTCCTCATCCTTTTCTCAAATATAATAAAAAATTAGAAGTAGTTTAAAATATATTTATTGAACTAAACTTCAAATAATTGAAATACAATATAAAAAACTTAAAATAATTGAATTATAACTAAAACAATATATTCTTCTGTTTGAATATCTGCAACAATGAGACGTAGAATTAGATCACCGCCGTGATATACATAAAAAAGAAAAATATTAAAATCAATACAACTCACTTTTAATCGCTCGCAATTGACCACTGTGTCGCTGACGCGGCGGATACGTAGAGGCGGAAGTGGAAGTGGTTGAAGATATACAACAATGAGATGTAGAATTAGATCATCGCCGTGATATACATAAAAAAGAAAGAAAAAATATTAAAATCAATGCAACTCACTTTCAATCGCTTGCGAGCAAAGAGGTGGGGGTGATGGTGGCGACGCGTTGAGCGCCGCCGTCCTCTCCATCACTCCTCCGTGTTTTGTGGTGGGATGGAGGTGCGTTGGGCGCCGCCGTCCTCTGCTGCCGCGGCGGCGGCGTCCGCTGCACCGCACCCTCCGGCGGAGCGTTGTGACGCAGTGCGATTTGAAAACTACCAAGTAAATGGCGAGTGTAAGTCTGCAGAGGCACGTTTATCAAACAGTGCCTCGGCAGTCTCATGCAGGTCTCGCAATTTCTCGGGCAACGGCACACGAAAGGATGTTCGTTAAGGTTCGCGCACTCGAAAGGGGTGTACCCGAACCTGTCTCTAGCTCGCGTGTCCGCGCCCGAGATAATCAGAAACCTGATGGAGAGTTCCACCCGCGAGTGATAGGCGTAGTGGAGCGGTGTTTTGTTGCAACAATCCAACCTATTCACGTTATCCCCGCGGGCGAAACAGAACAACATCCCCTCGACGTCGTTGTTGGCCGCAGCGAAATGCACGATGCTGCGACCGAACATATCGAGCGGAAAGAAATCGCACGAATTGATGTCGGTAAAATCGCGAAAGTCGAACAGATTAAGTGGATTCTGTATGGACACGTCTGGTACGTTCACTCAAAAACAGCAGACTGAGCAAGCGGCGCCGAGCGAAGGGCGCGCGCTGCGTGTAATCTCGCATCCTGCTGTGCGCATCAGCGCCGAGCGCAGCGCGTGCGCTATCAACAACGTCCGGGCGCAGCGCGCCACGAGAACAACTTTCTGTTTTCGCTACTAGAGAGCACTCTCAAGTCAAGTTCAATGGCTTGCTATGAGAGTGCGCGCATGCGGCGCAGTGTACAACAATAGTGTTAGTACAGTCGTCACGATGGATATATTCGGTCACTGCACGCTAGCGCGACGGAGCGCACTTAAGCGACGACGCATGGACGATGCCACCGGAAGGCACGATCGGATGGACCGATTTGTTCGTCGTGATGATTTCGATAGATTCGTGAAAGACTACGCGGATGAAGTAAAACATGAAATAGGAAAAGACGTGACGGCTCGTTTCGCTACACACAAACGATCTTTGAAGAGTTTTGTGAAGAGTGAATTACAAACAGCCATGAGCACGCACGAAAAGAAAATTCCGTCCATGCTGAAGTTGAAAACCGATCTCAATGCAAATATAGAAGAAAAATTGAAAGAGATCGATTCTAGAGTCGAAACACGAATGAAGGATCTCATTGTAAAGATATTAAAATCGGAAAAAAATTGTGTCTCGTGTGGGTGTTACGGAAAGTGTTACGGGGGTGTTGAAGAAACTATCCTTGAAGAAATCGAATCAAAGAAGTGATAGTTGATAAAAGTGGAATCTATGGTGGAATTTAATATAAGGAGGTCCCCTCCTTGTGTGTGTATATATATTTCGACACTTGTTCTCGTGTATTAGTACTGTCATGGTTCGCACCGTGTGTACAACAATGACTAGAGATTGTGATAGACAATCCAACGAAGAGGCGTTACGAAGAGAGAGAAGACGGCGTAGAGGCGCACGAAGGGGGGCGAGAGAAAGACGAGCTGTGAGCGTTGATGACGACGACGGCGATTCTCCGGGCGCGGTGATCACACCGGCCGTCGCGATGGGTCGCGGATTTGTTTTGCGAGGTCGATGCGTCGGCGGTCCCTGTAAGAAGAGGAAGAAGAATCGTCGTAATCGTCTGCAGGGTAGTGGCGTGCGAAGGAGGAGGACGAGAACTGCGTGTGGTGGAAGGAAGAGTAAAAGAGGCGGGTTTCTTCCTGCCCTCCTCCCCTTAATCCCCGCGATCCTAAGCGGACTGGGCGCGCTCGGTAGTGTCGCAAGCGGCGCTTCCGCTATCGTGAACGCTGTGAAAAACGCCAAAAGCATAAACCAAGAACTAGCGGAAACGGTGCGTCATAACAAAGTCATGGAAGAGACCAAAAAGGGATCGGGCATGTTGCTAAGGGCCGCGAACAAACGACTCGAACACGCTCGTCAAATAGCATCACAAGATGCCGATAGTGCAATCATGGAACAGGTCAATCCACTAAAGACTATTAAAACGCGTGACCGACACTCAATCCAGATGTCACCGCCAATGGGACCTCCACGGTTCCTTTAACGCCGATCTTTACCGCATTTCGAATACGTCTTGTCCTCAAGAAGACAAAGATGTCGCCAACAAAGAGTACGTCGACCGCAACATAGACGTCAAGACGCAACTCGACAAATTTCCAAAACTCCGATGCAGCAAACTGGGAAACGTCAACGTGCTGAAAAACGCTTTAACATGGCGCCACCCATTAAAAGGAAGACGGTGCCACGAAAGGGTATGTGAATGAGAAAATCAAAAACGAAATCGCTAAATTACTTAACAAACAAACATGATTTCATTTTTTCTGTATCGAATTGTATGGGATTTTGATTTCAATAAAAAAATCATTCTTTCAATTATACTGTTTTTCATTTTGTTTTTTCCCCGTCAGAGCCTTGTAGGGTTTTTTCCTTTCTTTTTTTCCAGTCGTTTCCAAACTAGAGATTCACAAATTCTATTATGAAAAATATATAGTGTTCAAAATGCGCGTCACCACCTCCTTCCACGCCGACGCTCACAGAGCGCGCCAGCAACATCCGGCGGCTGCGGCTGCTCGGCCCAGCGGGCCGAGCGCGCGCGCGTACTATCAGGACCCCAACCAGGCATCTCCACTCCGGATGTCGCCGTAGCTCAGAGCGAGAGCGCAGGGCAACCCCCCCCCCGTCTCCAGCACACAGAAAACGAGGCTCGGCCTGGTTCGAATCCGCCTCGGACGGCACCACCACCACGCCACACACCATCTCTCTCACCCCTCCCCCACAGCGCCACACACACCTACGCACTTCGCCACCAAAGCGCACGCGCAACTTCACACATGCTTACGCACTTCGCCGCCAGAGCGCGCGCGCCGCGCTACCCCCGCCCTTACCCTCGCCCACACCCCCACGTGCGGGGCCTGCCCCAGGAAGTGACGTCGAAAGCCCACCGGGTCCTGCCCCAGGAAGTGATGTCATATGCCGTCACTTCCTGGGGCAGGGGACCGGATATGGCTTATCTGTGCCACTTCCTAGGGCGTCTGTCCGTCAGACAGACAGACAGACAGACGGACAGTCTGACTGACGGTCTGAGAGACGGACGCACTGAGTGACGGACGGACGATCTGAAGGACGGACGCACTGAAGGACGGACGGACAAAATGATGAAAGGACGTACGAGCTGAAGGACGGACGGACTTAAGGACGGACTACTGTAGGACGGCCTGGCTGACGGACAGACAGTAATAGCTACTGAACTAAGCATTAAACAATGAAAATAATTTAAAAACTCGTATCGAAAAAGAATCTGAATACGCGCGTCATCGACGATGAAGTTGATATATTCTTCAAAGCAGCTGTTAATGCCATCAACCAGTCATTCCGACTTTGTATTTTGCTAAATGCTAAATCGACCCCAATATACATTCGAAATTTAATTAAAACAAAAAATATGAGACGCTAATGCCAAATTATTCGAAAATCAGACGTAGAAACGAAAGTAAGTTAACAAGGCAATACTCATTGTGGCATTAAGACAATTTTTCTACCTCAGCGTGGAAAAAAGCTGTAATAATTCCTTTCTGTAAATCTGGAAGAGACCCAAGATATGTTAAAAGCTACAGATCCATTGGTCTATTGCCAACCATATCTAAAACTTTTGAAAGATTAATAATCTAGACTTATTAAATTCCTCAATTCAACCTACGCGATTCCGTCGATCCGGGTTCAGGATTAATCACTCAACAACGCACCAACTACTACGATTGACTGAAGCTATAGCTCAAGGCTGTCACCAACAGAAACATACGGCAACAGTTTTCCTGGTTATGTCCGGCGTCAGGAGTCTTGCACTCGGAATTAATTGATAAAATGCGACAACTAGAAGTTCCGGAGTTCTTACAAAAGATTATCGAAAGGTTTCTCACCAGGATGTGTAATATATCCCATTCTGTTCAACATTTTTTGCTACGATAATCACACTGAGGGTGACTCGTTGTATGCTGATGATATCGCTCTTAGCAACGCAAAGTGACGTTGCCCTACCCAAGGACTACATCCAAAAAAAACTAAACGAGTGTGTTAACTGGACCCAAAAACTGGAGAATCAAAATAAACTCGTTAAAATGTCAAGCAAAAATATTCACGTTACGCCACATAAAAAATCCTGCCGAATTCAATCTTCACAATACATTCATTCCATGGACCTCCTCACCGATAAAATATAGTGTTGCTTGACAAAAGATTAACTTGAAAAACTCATATAAATGCAATAGCAAAAAAATTATCTGCAAAAATATTAAAACTCTTCCCTCTAATTCAAGCCCATTTATTTCATTGAAAGTTTATTTATTTATTTATTTATTTAGTCAAAAACAGTCAAAAACTGTATGTGACGTATGGGGGAGAAAATCATCTGCGCACGCTTTCTTGAGTTTCAGAGTCCCTTCCCAACAATTTAACTATTAATAGTTGAAAGATTAATAATAATAATAATAATAATAATAATAATAATAATAATAATAATAATAATAATAATAATAATAATAATAATAATAATAATAACAAATTTAAAAAAGCGAGAGATTAACATTTCAAAAACTAGATATTTTCGTTGCCAAATTATAGAAAACTTATTTTTAACGGTAAAGAAACGAACAGACTTGATTTTTCTGTATTGTTAACAAAACAGAAACTCACCCTAAGCTCTACTACCACTACAAGCAAAGAAAAGTTCAACAAAACGTACGCATAGTGAAGCTACATTTACGTCCAGAAGCAAATCAAGGGGCCATCTCAGCATTTGCTCAATGGATCAGGGAAACTGGACAAAAACCTGATCGAGATGGGGGTCATTGACCCGGAAGTACATTATTTGTTACAGGCATATTGAGTCTTTTTTTAAAATTATACAATGCAAATGTAAACTAATTCATTATACTATATCTTGGTTTTGTTAAAGTAAACATTGTTTCTTTTTGGCGATCAGTATAGTCTCTAATTGTATAGAAACAGTTTTGCAGCAGAAAAGATTTTACTTTTAATTTAAATTTGTGTACGAATTTTAATTGTTTAATTTCATCTGGCAATGCATTGTAAAGTAGCGTACATGTATTGTATGTGGATTTCTTGTAGTGAGCTGTTGATACTGACACTTGATGAACATGATTTCTACGTCGAGTATTGTAACTATAAATATCAGTATTACACGAAAATATGTTCCCACCGTTAAGTAAGTCAGTTTTGACAAATACTACAGACTCATAAATAAATAGGCAAGGCAATGGCAAGATTCCAAGCTCAATGAAAAGAGGCTTGCACGGATAACGTGGATGGGATTTTTTCATTATTCGGATAATTTTCTTTTGCAATCTAAATGTCTGGGAACTAAAGGATGAGCTTCCCCAGAATATTATGCCATATTATACCAAGTTGAGTGTCGGATGTAATTATTTAAACCCTTAATTCTTCCAACCATGAGTTATGCATGTCCAGTTGGGGGATGTGCTGCCCCTAGCAATTTAAGCGACCGCATAACACAAATAGCTCAATTTTTTCCCAAAAACCTTCACTCATCCCTATGCTCCTCAATAGTCAGTCTCGGTCGCAATGCTGTGTGCCCACGCATCCCAAAGAGAGATTCGACATCGTCGTCTCCCATAACTGTCAATTGATTAAAAAACTGAAAGTCTTCAACCGCCCCTCGTTTACTTTAGCAAAATGTTTACGTTCTTTTTCCAACCTATTGATGTTACTGTTTCACATATCACTTCATTGCGACACGTAAATGTCATTGGTGAAATGCAGAGCAGTGCTTTATTAATTTTCTGCTGAGAACCTAATTACAAAGGCAGCTATAAAGCAATTGATGTTAAAACGTTATAAATCTAATTTACACATATATTCCATAGATGATAACAAGATTAAAGTGAATCAATAGGTCATGTGAATAAAAGTAAATGCTTATACAAGTTATTGCAGTAAATACTATCGTTTCGGTGAATGAAACTGCAGTACTATTTTTACGTACTAATAAATGCTACTGACAGTAAATACAGAAGCACTTAGTACTTAAAACTTACTACTTTATTGTATACGTACGTATACACGGGGTAATATACGTAGTAGAGAGAAATTTATGTAATGCTGCGCGAAAAACGGCGAATTTTTTATTCAAAATCTCTCATTGTTCGGCCTTGATACCGAAAAAGTGATTCAAACCAGTTGATAAATTTTTAAAAAAGCTTCTAACACGTTGTAAAATCGGACTTATGCCATGCCACTAATCACACCGCCATCGGACCTATGCCACACGTGTATTTTACTGTATTCTTCGAAGAAATTTAAAGAAAAATTTGGAACCATTTTTGAGAAAAAATTGAAAATGTCCTAGGGCTCAATGTCAAGTATCCCCAAATTTTAAAGAATGTTCTTCAAAATTTTAAAGCTTCAACTAGATCCAGATAGACAGGACTTACTTCAATTTGGAAAAAAATTATGTATGGTTTAAGCGCTAATTTAGTGGAGTTTACAGACGTTATGCCGTCAATTGATTTTTCATATCAAGGACACACAAAACAGGGATTCTGACTACACCATGTGTTAAAGGATTTTTTTATAAAATTAGCAATTGAATATAACCTCTTTTTTGTTATCAGGGCTCAGCTATAACTTTCTTCAGCATAAAATACGTTGTTTGTTTTTTTTGCACAGCATTCCATGATATTCCCTATTCTACTTATATTCCTTCGTATAAACGAACGGATATAAGAAAATAACTAGTGGTGGTACAGAATCGCAAATGTTTTTTTCCGTCCATCCGTCTGTCAACACTACTAGCACCTAAACCATACTTAGGACTTTTGAAAATTGAAGAAATCCCAGTCTATCTGACTCTAGTTGAAGTTTTGAAATTTTGAAAAACAATCTTTAAAATTTGGGGGTACATGAAGCCCCCCGGACATTTTCAAGATTTTCTCAAAAACGGCTCCAAAATTTTTCTTTACATTTCTTATACAAATAGGGTAAAATACACTTACAACGGTGGCATAGGTCAGATTTTCGCGGTTAACTCTGAATTTTCGAAAATTGCAAAACTTCGAATTTTTTCGGCGTTTTCCTACAACTATAAAATGAAAGACACAAATTTTTCCTTCAAATAAAATTTGTTGTCCATACATAGTTTTTTCATTAAGGTTATGTGCATTTTTTAAAACTTTTAGTAGTTTTCGTGTAATAGTGCAATATTAGCAATTAAAAAAACAAAAACAAGATTATCTCAAAAACGGCTCCAATTTTTTTCTTTCAATTTTTGGTAAGAGCAGTGTCAAATGTACCCTATACGACATAAACGCCATATTGCTCTATTCTTTTGTTTTTCAAAAATTACAAAAAGTTAATTTTTTTACTTATTTCCGTGTCGGTAATATTTACATTAGATGCAATTTATTCATATTATGATACGAGTACAAGTGCTTTAAATAATGTCATTTAACGTTTCTCAAAAATCAACAGTTTTCTCGTAAAATTAGCACACAGTTTTTGGAAACATCACGCTCAAACACCATTTGTGAAAATTTGTTCTAATTTTTTTCTTCAAACGTTTCCAACGGGTAGGGCTAATTGCACTGATTAATATGACGAAAAGTTCATTTTGGTGTATTCTTTTGTTTTTCGAAAATTACATAAATGTTTTTTTTATATTTCGCGGCGCCGGCACTTTTGCGAGAACAGGAGAAAGGTCGCGAAGGCCGCTTTCCCCAAAAGCGACAGTGTCGACGGCTGCAAGAAGAAAAATTGCACGTATAATTTCAAATCTCAAGTCTCATAATATAAAAAACGGGTTTATAAGTTTATATTATTATCGGTTTTTTACATCACTACCAATGCGTGAATTACTTTTTTATTTAATCGCAAAATATCAAAAAATACTAATACAGCCTTACCAATCCGTTTGAATTCATGTAATTCTGCAATTACAAAGTTAATTGTGAATGAACTTAAATTAATTAAGTAATTTAAATTAATTAAATTAAGTTTAAAAAATTAAAGACTATTGAAATATTTTATTGAAGTTTCTCAAGAAAATGTTTGTCTATCAGAACGGAGATGGGGAGGTACGCTTTCTCTAATTGTAAATTGGGAGTCAGAAAATAAATGGACGCAGAATATTGCCTGGGAAGTGGGAAAATGAATATTACGCAACACTGTCGCCCAATGTCATCATTTGACGACTTTCCTGCTATCGAAACATCAAAATATTTTAGAAGATAACATTATTATTCAGCTTCATTTGTTAGCATAAAGTAATCGATAAATGGATTAAAACGTACTTTTTTCGTTGGGACTTATCAGGGCTCTAACTTATCGCACGGTAAAGAAGTTATTTCACTCAATGAAAGTAAGTTAAAATTAATAGTTTTTTTACAAACGTTATTCTGGTGTTTCCATCACCAAACAATTGTAATATCAAAAAACTAGACTATTACCATGCATGCCGCCATTAGTTTTTATTAATCAAAATTTCGAAAAAAACGTACTGCTAGCACTTCGGTTAGAACATTATAATATGTAATTTCAGTACACTGTCCATAATCGTTACACTACGCAAAATTGTGTGGAGTGGATAGTTAACGTCAGAAAATAACTCCAGTTACTTGTATTGATATACAGGACAGTTTGATTAACTGGGCCAGATATCCTTTTTATTTATCTTTTTTGCATTTGTTTATCTTAAGTTAGCCAAACTTATTATATAATAATATGAAGTTAATATAAGAAACAGTAATACAAATTATTAATTTTCAAGTTTTAGCAAATTTCGTGGAATGCTGAAACGTAGACGAAAAGATGATTCACTTAACTGCAGTATGGAATTAACTGATGCTTTTATTGTGGTGAAGTGAATTATTAAGAGCATGCTGAACACAGTTATACGAGTATATTATATATAGGAGACAGATTTTAATGAAATATCATTTTTACTTTCTTGCATACCTACGTATATACGGAATAATATACGTAATGTAGAGAAAGTTATGTAATGCTGCGCGAAAAAACGGTGGATTTTCGGCAGAAAAAAATTCATTGCCGGATCCTGATAACGAAAAAGTGGATAAATGCAGTTGCTTAATGAAGAGAAAGAAGTCCTCTAATATGTGATGTAGCCAGAATTCCTATTTTGTTGGTCCTTGATACCGAAAACTCAATTGCAAGGGAAACGCCTGCCGTCTGTCCGTCTGTGAACACTACTAGCGCTTAAACCATGCGTAGGATTTTTTTCAAATTGAAGAAACATCTATTTATCTGTAGTTGAAGCTTTGAAATTTTGAAAACCATTCTTTAAAACTTGGGGTTTTTTAGATCAAGCCCCACGGACATTCTCGAAATTTTCTCAAAAGTTTTGCTCAAAATTTTTTCTTTAAATTTATTGTAATAACAGAGCAAAATACACTTATAAAAGTGGCATAGGTTCTATTTTCACGAATAACAGGATTTTCAAAAATTGCAAAAGTTTGAATTTTTCTAGCGTCTTCCCACAACTGAAAAAATTGCAAATTTTTTTGCGAAAATTGACCAATTGAATAACAAAAAATTAAACTAATGTTAAAACGATAATAATATAGAAGATGTAGCATTACAATTCTATGAAAATCGAAAACAGTACACTGATTTTTGGAAGGTTTAGATACCTGTAAATGCCTTTTATCCAAAACCACAAATTTTTGGAATTGATCACTTTTATCAATAATCCTGCGATATTTAAGAAGCTATTTAAGCAGTAAAAATGATAAAAAATGCCTTTACATATTTATGGGCTTTAAGAGTGTAATACAAAGTTATTGGGGATCCTATTGTATTTTATTTCAATTATCTATGTCCCCGTCTGAAGTTGGGACTCATGGCAGTTGCTTAGGCCAAAGGACGACCTTGCGAACAACTAGAAAACTCTAGTAGAAACTTCTACGAATCTAATACGAACGATATGTTAGAAAGAATAAAGATATCAAGTTTAGAAATTAAAAATACTCTTCTTATTCCCTTATATTACAAAAGTTCAAAATGTTACCAACTCTCTGATATTTGGAAACAAAATAAAATGGCCGTTTTTGTAACCTGTTGAACAAAACATATTACGTTATTTAATACTGGGTATGAATTCCATTTGCTATGATTATTGTCTCTAGTCTTTGCAACATAGATTTCAGCAACGTTGCCGTAGTCGCAGGGTCAATTAAACTTCGGTCTCTCAGACATGCATGTTTAATATTTTTTTATTAGACAAACTGTATTTTCTATTTTCAATCCCATAACTGACCACATATGACCTACAGGGTCATATGTGATCAGTGAATGTTAGGGAATTTAAGAAGTGAATGAAATTGCTTTCTTAGTGTTTTAAGGTAGCTATGATCTAGTGGCGCCTCTATGGTGACCAAATTAGTAACCAGGGAGGGCACCAAATATAAGAATATTTACTGCTTAAATGTCCGACCTATTTTCATTACTGGACATTTGATTGATGCACAAGTCTGGTCTAAGGGATCCCAATTCTTTTGTTAATATTCTGTCTTCATAATTCACGTTTCTGTTGGGTAAATATATTACTTTATTCATGTTAAAAATGGATGACGATATTCACATTGTTTTGTGAAATTTTTAATTTAAAACACGTTTACGAATTCTCGTACACATTAAAATACAACGAATTTCGCACAGAAGCATTGAGGGACAGATTTTTTAAACACCGTGCTAACATACGTTCCTGACGTGTTTGCAAATGTCAAAATTCAGGCAGACACATGGCGCGGTCGCACATGATTTGTGACCGACCAGTGCAATAAGCTCACATAATTCCCTCTCACTTTCTTCCCTACAATGAAGAAACCATCGTCGTGTTAAAGGGCCAAGCGGCGGCCACAGGCCTCCTGTGTCCAATGCCCTGTTGCCAAATCCTGAGCTGTTGCCACTTGCTCGGTTATCGCTTCCCAGCTAGGATAACCAAAATTACACTGCTGGCTTGAATAGCCGTTACAGCTTTCTTTCGGAAAATAAGGGTTTCAGTGCAGCTGGTAATTAGTCGATTCTCAAAAATATTTAATTGAAAAAAGCACCTACCACTGACGCAGTTATTCACTTTCTATTCATCTGACTACCAATACAAACAATAAAAAACCGGTCTTATTTTCTTGTTTTCTTGATAACGGTTACGTAATATATTACAACTTTTACACTACTAACACTTCATTCTTCTAATAAACCTTAAGGAAACGACAGAGACAAGGCTGACAGACAAAAAATATATAATTATTGAAAAGCAAAACGATATATAAAATTCCACGTCTACAACTGATTTCAAAGTCATTTGTCAGATACATACTCTAATGTACAGAATAAAAAATTAGTAGTGCAGGCTTGGATTTGAACCCGAGATCTTCAGCACAAGAAGCCACCCAACGAAATACGCTACGATATTGTCTTTCGGCAGGTTACTTATGTAGTGTTTTGAATATTACAATGTTCTTGATGCCAGAAAATTCTTTCGAAAAATCGCAAAAGCTACTGTTTATTTCTGACAAAATTCTAAATAAAACGTATTTTAAAATTTAGTATTTAAAACGATTGCACTTGGAAATAAATCTCCAGCATGTGTATTGGTGGTGTTCGAAAACATATATATTGTCACCATTTAACTCAAACTTTTGCAAAAAACACTCATATTTTAAGAAACGTGCACATAAGATGATTTGAAAGACTAATAATGAAGAGCAGATTACATTAAGAAAGAAATATGTATAATTATCTTTCGTCTAACGCAGTGTATTCTTCAGATAACGTTCACAGAAGTAACGAATAGTGCATAGAAAACTGCCAGAATAGCAAACATTCGTTTCGGTTCATTTTTCAGTTTTAGAGGAATATCATTTTGTCACTCAATTGATTTACTGCAACATTACATACATACCTCTCTAAATATTACTTTTGTTACTCCGAATGTTTACGAGAAAGTAAAAATAAATATATAAATAAATACACTTTCACACACCACAGAGTAGGTTACACGCAAAAAAGAATAATTACAGAGCCCGAATTCCTGCCCGTCAGAATGCAGTTGTAATGTTATTACATAAACAGGGGGTCCCACCAACTATGGACCACCCCCACAACTTCTAAACGGTTCAGGATATCGAAATGAAGTGTTTGCTGAATAATTCGGAATCATGAGGCAAGTAACGAGCCGTAGAGAAATTATCTATAATATTTTTAATTTTCGAGAAATTTAATCATCTTCGATTTCTTAAATGGAACTATATATTTTTATCACCAGCAATGGATACACCATGAAAAGAGGATTAAAATGATGTATCATTTGCTAATATTTTGATAGTAACTTGAGTATACAATTAGGCTTTCTGACATGTGATTTTGAATTAAACGGGTAATCGTGTAGCAGATCTTGCAACTCTCGCTTTTGGGGAAGGGGGCCATCACGACGTCTAGACTGTTGTGTCTTGACTGAGAGGGGTGGCAGTGGGGGGTAAGAGGCATAACTACAGCAATTCTTGGTGATGGCACAGACATCACACTAAGAAATACCAATTTTGACAATCAGAATGGGAGACATTTTCCATTTATTTATTTGGATTTAACTTGCCTTCTACTAAAATTTCAAAACATTGATTGTTCCAAAGAACGATATAAAAAGTTGGTATCGTAAAGAAGATGTTAATAATAATAAATATCATTTTCAAACTGAACAAAAAGCCAACCACCGTCTCTTTGTTGGTAAATGTAATTTTTAATTAAAATGATCACTCGTCCACTTTGCAATCATACGACTGCTGTTCTTGAATGGAAAAGAAAACTGTACACTTCCGTCTTCTGCATTTTCAAGTTTGAGGCAACACTGGGCGCTATGAAATGAGAAACTCTCTAATCAGAATGAACAGTAGCGAATGCAGGTATGCATTTCTGTTAAAGTTTGGTAGTTACACTGATAGAACTGTCAAGAGTATTTCAAGTTTTTTATTACTTTGTTCTTCTGGTAGTACGTGTTTAAATAGGAAGTTAAGTTACTGTGAATAATAAGAAAAAATGTCTACATATCTATTATTTGATGAATTAATCAAGATATTACAATGAAAATCTTTAAGAATCAATTCGCTTCCCATATATTAAAGTGATAGCTTGTTTCTGCACTGAGTTCGAGTTTTTTAAATTTAGAAATAACCTTTATTATTATTATTATTATTATTATTATTATTATTATTATTATTATTATTATTATTATCGTTTTCGCTACAATATTTTTTATTTCGTTCTTTTCGATTATCGTTGATTTGGAATTTCAGAAGAAAAAAAGTTCAACTCAGATCAACCACTCGGAAAAAATTCTCATTCAGATCGTTAAAATTGATGTTTGTTCATATGTTTTTCATGTCAAGATCATGAATTGCTGCAATTACACCTTCATCCTACACGGCCATCCCTCTCACACTTCTCTCTTCACAAAACAGTATCAACGTCGCGAAGGCCACCTTCCCAAAACGGCGACTGTTGCAAAGGCTACCCGTTTACTTGAAAATCTGATGGCAAAAAATCTAATTTTATACTCAAATTACTCTTAAAATACTAACATATGATACATTATTTTATTCCAATGTTCATGATCTATCCATTGCTGATGAAAAAATATATAGTTCAATTTCAAAAATCAAAGATGATAAAATTTTTGAAAACTAAAACTATTATAGAGAATTCCTCTACCAGCATGTTTCCTGCCCCAAGATTTTGCATTGTTCAGCGAAAACTGCAACTCGATACCCTGAACCGTTTAGAAGTTATGGGGGTGGTCCATATTTGGTGGGACACCCGGTATCATTTAAACATTAGAAACCCTATGTAACATGATCGATGATAAATGAAAGCGATTGCTGTATAGTAAGCGAATGAATAGAGATGGCTAAATACGTCTCGTAGTGAAAACCTCGAAATGTTTACTTTTCAAAGCGTCAACTTCGGGTAGCTATATTTTCTTAATTAAACCTGGTTAGAAAGAAATTGTGAATGTTATAACAATGTATTTCGTATTTGGAACGTGTGAATACTGAGGAGCCGGAAGCTTTAATGTCTATATTTATACGTGAAGACAATTAATGCAAAATTATTGTTTTCTTGTATATTTAATTCGAAAAATTTTCCACAATTTTATATGTAAAGAATTGGCTTCCTAAGAAGGTGGATAAAGGCTTTCTCGAAGGAAATCCAGTGTTACGATTTACGCTTACAAGCTCAGCCTATTTCGCCTTGAAACGTGTGGAGGAAGGACGCAATTTTCACCGGGAGGTATTTCTGGAAGCCAATTGATGATTCTTTCCTGCTCCCAAGTTGAAGAATGTTCGGTAGCCGACTCGAGTAGTTTTTAAAATTTATGCTGTAATTGTTAAACAAATGGAACTTAAAGTATTTAGAATAAAATGAAAAATTAAGGAGCTGAAAACCAGGAATATCTAACCAGCAACAATTTTCGTGGCAATTATTGCAAGCGTTGTGGCCGCTTGTCCCCTCCACCCCGTTAGGAACTTCAAATGTATTTGCCGGAGAAACTAAGCGAGCCGTTGCAAAACGGCTTGTAGAAAAGTTTAACATGGGAACTGCCAAAAAAATAGTTGTCATGACATGCTAATCTCTTATAAACAATTACATATCTCGAAAACGAAAGAAAGCGCTAATCGGATTGCGGAATTTTACATCTCGCTTAAAGGCAATTTTAAAAAAGCAATAATTTTTTTGTAAATTTAAAAATTTATAAACAATTTCCAAATGTTGCAATTCTAAAGCGGGAAGGGTTTTCTGATGTCCCAGAAACAAAAACTGCGAATTAAAAATTTTGCAACAATTAACAATTTTATAAACAATTCCGAAATGTGCGCTATTCCTGCCGGGGAGCGTCCCCAAATTGCCCCTGATTTGATGATAGTAAAATAACAATTTTGACATGAGATGCAAATTAATTGCTTAATATCTAGTTTAATTGTTACTTTAATGATAAATATACAGCTGGTCTTTGAATTTTACTTTCTTTTATTGAAATGGTTCCCTACAAGTCCTAACAATTCGAGAAAGACAGTATTTTGCATTTTTGCAAATGTAATATACATATGAACAATTGAAAATATGCAATTATAATCGTTTTTCTTATTGCAAAATTCTGTAGTAAACTGGTCATTTGATAAAGTTCATAAATTGCGTTTGGACAAGAATATTGGAATTTAAATATCTATAAGAACGTAATTGTTCTAAAATTAGTGTTATTTTATCTGATATCAATGTAATTTCTTCAAAAAGAATTGTGTTAACAGTGTTTAACTGCTATGAGTTAATATATATTTCAATGAATTTACTTTCATGTTCATACAAGTGTTTCTTTCATGTATTTTTCATTTGAAAATACTTCCACATCTGAACTGACGGCGCCCGCCATTTTGTACGACGTAATTTTGTTAGGGCACTCCCCCCTGCGTTGAGATTGGCTACGAAGGTTTGTGAGGCTCTGCCTGCGACGTTTCGTCATGACAAGGGCTGGCCAAGCCGTGCAAAAGCTGAACTTAGCCGCAGATGGCCGCGATCAATTTATGTTTCCAGTACTGTACTAGTTAATATCAATCATCAGAAGCAATATAACATACAAGAATCAGAGTAATAAAAGACGCGGAAATACCATTTGTATATAGCAGATGTGTATGCAAACCAGGGCTTCCCAAACATGCGCCGGTGAAGCTGCTGTCCATCATTTTTCAAATTTTTTTCACATTATTAATTACATATTTTCCTTTTTCCTTCCTCGCCCTTATTAACACGCGGAAAGAAAGTATTGCAAAGTATTGTGCGCCAGAAAACGGTGAATTTTCGACACAAAAACTCTTATTGCCGGGTCCTGGTAACCTGGTATTTACCTTGTGAGTGCCCCTTGCCAGGGTAACGGTGAAGACCTCAATGCAGCTATGGCGGAAGAGGAGACCTCTGGAACGACATAACTGGCTGAAGAGGCACATTTTCCATTTGAGGTCAACAAATGAGGATGCATCACATCATTAAGATGGCAGCCCCGTCACTAGACCTATCCATCAATAGGCTTGTAACCTGTTATGGGGAATTTAAAATTACTGACACTCTTCAACAAGCCAAGCCAGGTAAACACAATGTTGACGACCATTGAAAGAAAAAGGACAAACGATTAGGAATACGAGATAGACTTAAGATGGGAGTATGGAATGTTAGAGGAATAAAAAATAAAGAAAAGGAACTTGAAAATGAACTTAAATTGAAACAAATTAATATAGCAGTAATATCAGAAACAAAAATTAAGTGCAAAGGAACAAAAGATCTAGAACATTATGTTATGATTTACAACGGAAAACCTCAAAATGAAAAGAGCCAGTAGTGGAATAGCTATTTTAATTGATAAAAAGTGGAAAACTAAAATACACAGTTACACCTACATAAGCGATCGGATCCTGATAAGATTTAAAATAGAAAGAGGATATCTAACCGTAATAGGAGTTTACGCTCTAGAAGAAGGCAAAACAGATGATACGGAAGTATTTTATGAAATACTACAAAAACAGGTACCTACATATGTTTAAAAATGACCACTTAATTATAGCGGAAGATCTGAATGCTAGGGTAGGTAAGCAACCAATTCCAGATATTGTAGGATGTTATGGGGAAGAATGTATCAACAGAAATGGAGAAGAATTGCGAGAATTTACCACCTACAGTAATCTTAAAATTACCAACAACGTTCTTTAGGGAAAAAGACATAGATAAGTACACTTGGAGTGCAAGAGGTAGCAGATCAATTATTGATTATGTCATAGTGAGCAGAAAAATAGCGTCCCAAATATCTGATACGAGAGTATTCCGTGGTAGTGATGTACATTCAGATCACTTTCTAGTAATATCAACAATATCCATATTATGATCTGGGCGCGGAAGCCTACGATATCAATATCCATATTAGCTAAATGAAGGAAAAAACTAATAAATAGAACACCGTCCAAAAATGAAGAAATATTTAACATCGATTTATTAAACGAAGATAGTATAAAGATTTTATACCACGAACGATTAAAGGTATGAACAAGTCAGATCCCGACACAAGTTGATGTAGATGAAGAATGGAATAATGTAAGAAGTATAATAAAGAAAGCAGCTGATGATGTCTTGGGTACAAAGAGTAAAAATAAACGAAGAAAAGGACTGAAAATATGGACACCAGAAATCGCCCAAGCCATTAATGAGAAAAAACTTGCTTACAATAAAATGTTGCAAAATAATACAGAAGAAACCAGAGGGGCTTATAAACAAATAAGGAACTACGCTAAGGCACTTATAAGAAAAGCCAATCAAGAATCGTGGGAACGATTTGTTAGTAATTTTGAGAACGATGTACACGGACGACAAAGCTTAGCTTACAAAGTAATGTGGCATCCAAATAGCGACACAAAAGGATCCTGCAGAACTAAACATAATCAAAGAGAAAGAGTGGTTGGATCACTATAAAAGTTTATGGTACGACTCGAATGTGGAAGAGGCAGAAAGAAGTAACTACGAAATCTATAACGTAGATCCATTGACATTGAATGAATTAGTTGACTCGCTAAAGTATCTTTTATCTTTCAATGCTTTCAGTTTCTCTCAAGGCTTGAACTCTTGACTTGATGTGTCTTCGCTTGTATGCTGACGAGATTCCCTCCCTTTCTTGTTTTTCTAGGGGTAATTCAAAAATACGTACGCAATTTTAGCTTCTTCAAAACCTCAATGAACCAATTAACATAACTTATTAACATTTCACTGATTCTCTTTCTCCTTTTCTTTCTTTTTTTCTTTCCTTTCTCTCTACCGTTCCATTCATCCCGATTCTTTCCCAATTTCCTATCAAGCTCGTCCTCTCTCGCTTTCACTCCTGTCATCCATGTGAAAATCTTCATCCAAATTGCGTGCGTATTTTTCATTGAATGACTTCCTTTATTATGTACTATTGTAATATAAATTCTGAAAGTGTTCAGGCGGAAGAGGAGGCTAAATGGCCTGAGCCTCGCCACCAATAAAGACATTTATTTATTTATTTATTTATTTATTTATTTTATTTAAAGAAGCTAAAAAATCGAAAAGCACCAGGTCTTGATGGGATTAATCTGGAGTTAATTAAATGTGCCTATACGTCATTAAAAAGTAGATTTCTCAATTTACTGAATACCTGTTGGGAGACTTGTACTATTCCAGAAGAATGAACAAAAGCAAAGGTAATATCACTATTCGAAAAAGGAAATAGAAGTAAACCAGAGAACTATAGAGGAATTACCTTTCTAAATTCGGCACATAAGATATATACTAAAATTATTAACAGCAGTTTTATAACTCTTCTAGACAAAATATTGTTAAAAGAACAAAGTGGATTTAGACAAGGAAGATCATGTATAGATGATGTATTCTCCATTAACTTGCTTACACAGAAGAGGGTATAATTTAATCAGGAAACGCATATCGCTTTCATAGATTGTGAGAAAGCATTTGACATGGTGCATCGATACACGATATCGAATATAATGAATAAAAGAGGCATTCCACTCCATTTAATTGAAGTAATCAAATCCCCTACACCACAGAACGATAAATGTGTTGGATTTGAATGAAAAATTATCCGAGGAATTTAAAATTAATCGAGGTGTTAGACAAGGTTGTAGCCTCTCACCAAGTTTATTTAATATTTATATAGACGACGTTCTGAGAGAATGGAATACTGATGGTATCGAAATGAACTCCAAAACCACTCTATTAACACTTCTATTTGCAGACAATCAGATAATTATCCAAGAAAGTGAGGATCAGTTACAGAGGGGTCTCTATAAATTGAATAACATATGTGAAAGATAAAACTTGAAAATCTCCACTCAGAAAACCAAAGTAATGGCGTTTAGAGGCAAACATCCTATACGAAGTAAAATAATAATAAATAATAAAATTATAGAACAAGTTAGCCATTTTAGATATTTAGGATGTGATATTACTTTTGAATTCAATAAAGATATTTCGATAAAAACCCAAAAATTTCAAAACATCTACCGTACAATAATAAAATACCTGACAAAGAAAACAAGGAAACACAACTTCAATTTTATAAAACAATAGCTATCCCCATAATTCTTTATGGATGCGAGACATGGACCATGAAAAAGAAAGATTTTACTAGAATTCAGACATCTGAGATGAGGTTCTTGAGACAAGTAAAAGTCTGCACTTTATTAGATAAAATAAAGAGTGAGGAAATAAGAGAAGAATTAGAAGTACTCCCATTAATAAATAAAGTACAAGATTACAGGACCTGATGGTCCCAACATCTACATAGAATGAATAGTGACCGCATCCCAAAACATACATAACACTACAGACCTCATAGTAAAAGGGATATCTGCCGTCCAAGATTGAGATGGCAAGCTGAAGACGGAACAGGAGTCTCTCCTAAACCCTGAAGAGATGATGATGATGATGATGATGATATAATAAACACGTTACTTTTTCTCGTATATTGAACGTTAAAGGGTTCATTTTACGATTTTAAATGTTTTGTATACAATGAGTTTGACCACCGGCATTAGATTATAAACATTTTTGAAATAAAAACACGTAACCACATAAACTTTTTCCTGCGCTTCGCTTGAGGCGATGTTAATATATAACTAGCGGTGCTACCAAAGCACACACTTTCTTGCATTAGTTCTAAATGCCCCGCAATGTTATATTACTACATAAACTAGCAAAAGTGATTACAACCAGCAATTACATGTCACCGCTGTGCCTTCGACTCTCTTATTTATGGGAAAGCGTGAAGCGAATGACTCGAGTAATCTTACGACGTTACCCGAATTTGTGACGTGGATAAGAAACGTCACGTTTTCTTTTAGGAAAAGTTGAAAATGATGTTCACTATCCTAATCAAGAGTGGGTACGTTTTTTTAATGCACATCAATAAAAGGCAAAAGTCGCGATATTTCAAATAAAGAAAAATCTTAGATATATTCTTTTAAAGAAATTACATCAAAAATCAGGTCGACTATCCTGCACTATTTCAATTTTAATTTTGAACCATTTCTAGACAATAGTATTTATACCCTCGTTGACTTCAGTTAATTCCAGAACACAATAGAAATACACTTTTTTAAAATTTGTTTAAATTTATTTGAAGTCCTTTCAAGCACCTCTACTCACGAAAGTAGTAATGTATACAAATCGATGGAAATGTGCAAATTAACGGCGTGAGAGATATTTTAAAAAAAATACGTTTGGGTAATTTTTGAAAAAACAAAAGAATACTCGAAAATGAACTTCACGTGATATTAAACAGAACAATTAGCACTATCCGTTGTAAAAAATCGGAGAAAATATTTGAAGTAGTTTTTGAGAAAATGCCGTTTGAGCGTTTCTGAAAATTCAGAATTTTGAGCTCATTTTTACAGATAAAAGCTGAGTTTTCGAGAAACTTTATTTTATGTTATTTAAAGCACATGTACTCATAAATCTAATAATGTGGAGAAATTGCCACTAATGGTAATATTACTGACGTTAGAGACAAGTCAAACAATATTACATTTTCGTAATTTTTGAAAAAAAAACAAAGAATAGAGAAATAGAGCAGTATGGCGTTTATATCATCGGATAGGGTTGATTGAGCACTAGCCCTACTAAAAATTTAAAGAAAACATTCGTTTCCGTTTTTTGAGAAAATCTTGTTTGATTAATTTTTTATATTTGCAAATAATGCACGCTCTAGTGCACAAAAACTACTAAAATTTTCAAAAAAGTCTTCATGACCTTAATGAAAGAACTATTTATGGGCAACAAATTTCATTTGAAAGAAAAATCTGTCGTCAGTTTTATAGTTGTTAAAAGACCCCGAAAAATTCAAACTTTTGCAATATTCAAAAATTCAGAGTTAACCGTGAATCGTTAACCGGACCTATGCCATCATTATAAGTGTATTTTACTCTATTCTTCCAAGAAATTTAAAGAAATAATTTGCAGTCGTTTGAACGTGAGAAAATTTTGAAAATGTCCAAGGGGCTTCATGTAAAGTACCCTCAAATTTTGAAGAATATTTTTCAAAATATCAAAGCTTCAACTAGAGCCAAATGATCAGGGGTTTCTTCAATTTGTAAAAGATCGTACGTGTGTTTTAGGCGCTAGGTTTGTTCACATACGGCAGACAGCCGGACGGACGTTTTGCTATTGTTTTTTCGGCATCAAGGACCCAAAAAACTTGGATTCTGGCTACACCACATATTAGAGGATTTTTTCTCTAAATTTAGCAACTGGTTTTATACACTTTTTCGACACCAGAGCCCGACAATGTATTTTTTTCCACCGAAAATCCGCCGTGTTTTCGCGCAGCATTACATAACTTTCTCCATACTACGTATATTACTCCGAATATATACGTATACGAGAAAGTAAAAAGACGGTAATAAATTAACTTAATATTACAAATCGTTGAATATTAGTCATTTAATTAGTTTATTAGTATTTATTTATCAATTGTCTATGATGTACTGTAACTAACCGATAAACATGTTGAAATCTGAATACAGACGGAAATAAGCGTTTTCGCAAAGAATTGATATTATTCGTCAAGCGAATGCACATAGTTTTGACAACGTGGCTCTGGCCTCGGTGTTTTGCTCGCTTCTGTATAATTTGCTGCGAGTACTGTAACAGTGAAATGTATTACTCCTATTTGTTTCATTTGTCAAAGCGAGAAATTATTGCTGCCCCTGACAATCGAAATGAATGCAGATATGCATCACAGACACTTTGAATTGGTTGAATCGGACGTTTTCAAGTAATAGCTGAGATGTTAGTATTAGCTGAGACGCAGAAAATGCAATATTTCAATGTTACCTAGCTGTTTCCAGTAACGCAAGAAAGTATGTGATGTTGTAGCACCACTATTTTCAATTAAAATGTAAACCGATTCAAAAGGTGCCATATTTACTCGTACTCAACTTCATTGCGTGTAAATTACTTATAAGAGTTAGCGAGTGAGAGAGGTTAAGTGGACTGCCATTTTCGTAGTAACCTGCGGACACATTTTGCACACTAATGGCGATACGATTGATCAAGAACAAAGCTTTAACTCATAAAATTTAGGCAATTTTATCCCCTTTCATTTTTTATTGGCTAATATTTACGAAAAAATTATATTTTTTTAGATAAATTGGGATAATACCCTTTTTTATAAGTTTTACTTCTTTCACAAATGCTGGCGGTGCTCTCACGGCTACAAGCTAAGTATCTGTGCAACCTATAACTCACAAGTGAATTGAATTGAAGAGTGTCGCAGGAGGGTCGCGAGCGCCTTGGGGCGTGCGAAGGGGGAAGGGGAGGGGACGTCGCGCGAGGCGCACGCGCGGGCGGTGGGCGGGGGCGGTGGGCGGGGGCGGTGGGCGGGGGCGGGGGCGGGGGCGGGGGCGGGGGCGGCGCGGGAGCGGGCTTCGCCTTCAGTGCTCCTGCAGCGCGCGTGGCGCCCGCACGCTGTCGCTTTGCACCGCTCCGTGCCGCTCCGCTCCGGCCCGCCTCGTGTGCCTTCCTTCAGGTATGTTTGCATCTTGTCTTTGCAACGAAAGTGACACATCTTCAAAATAGTATTTTATAGGTGAACGACCAGTATTCCAAACGAAGGCGTTATTTTAATGGCGGTACATACCCACTTTCTCGCTACGTAGTAGAGAGAAAGTTATGTAGTGCTGCGCGAAAAATCGATAAATTTTCGGCAGAAAATCTTTTGTTGCAGGGCTCTTGTCTCAAAAAAGGGGGTAAATCCAGTTGCTGAATTAAAAAAGAAGCATTTTCGAGTATTCTTTTGTTTTTTCCAAAATTACACAAATGTATTGTTTTAAATATCTCTCACGCCGTTAATATGCACATTTCCATCGATTTGTATTACAAAACTTGTAACTCATAAAATTCCAGTGACACATATACTAGTGACCCTACTATCAGAATCGACTACAGCTTCTAGCTAGCTGAATGCTACGGTCATCTCCTTCTCCCGTTCATTTCCGTTTAATCCGTCACACCTCGTCCCAAACGAACTTAGGTTTTGTTAGATCGTGATCGATTGATCTCATGATACTCCTGTTTTCGCCTTTCTTCTTCTGGAACTGCTTTCTGACACCTCCATTCTTCCTAGTTTTTCAAAATACGGAATATTTTACTCATTTCTCCATATTCAGTTCTTTTTCCGACGTTTTTTAGACACGTCTGCCTTCTTTTTATCGTTTCCGTCTTTATTTTGGTTCATGCTTCTCGTTGGTCGATAGCCATTACAGCTGATAGTTTGATTGAAAGTGTTAGGCGTTCTAAAAAGTCCTCGATTGCCGTAGCTATTGCGTTTACGATAAAAGTTTGACAATTATATATCAAATGCCGTATAAATATCCTCCTTACGTTCTTGAAGTTACATTGATCGTCGCATATTCGGAAAATTATGCAACGAGTCGCATAATCTGTCGTGGATTTCGTTCCATTTTTGGAATACCTTTCCGACATTATCCAATATTACATCTCAAATTTATGATGTTTATTCCAATAACTATTTCAAAATTTTTATTTCCAATCTTCATATTATCAGGAAATAATGATTTCATCCAGTTCTCAGCTTTCGCTTTCATGTTAATTTTTACAATTTCTGGAAAGTTATTTATTCTGAAATAATTTTCTAAATTGTTTATAAATGACAACATTGTTCACGTGATTCGCAATCGAACTTTAGATGAGCCAGAAAATTTATAATATAAGCATTTGATATTGGGGACCCATTCATTCATGTGAAATTTATTGTTTACGTTTTCCTATTTCATTTTATCATTTCGCATTTAACTTCCCCGAATACCTGTTCTTTAATTTCTTCCAATTTACGTGGAATAATTGCTTCACATTGTAATCGAACACCATGTTTCGGCAATGTTTCTTTAATTTCGCCTACATTTGTATATATAGTTGAAACTTAGTCGTATTGTTGTTAACTAAAAACATCTCCTTTAACAATGGTTTCTTTTACATTTTCAACTACTCCATTAACAGTTTTCTTTCGCTCACTTACTTCGTGAGAAGAGAAATCTTGCTCCGGAAAACGGTGAGTTTTCAGCAGAAAAACTTATTGTTAGGCCCTAGTAACGAAAAACGGGGATAAATCCATTGACTAAAAATATTTTAAAAAATCCTCTAACGTATATATCCAGAAACCATATTTTGTGTGTTCTTGATACCGAAAAATTGATTGACGGCAAAATGTTTGTTTGTCCGTCCGTCCATGGTCAAGGCTAGCATCTAAACCATTCCTCCGATATTCTCCAAAATTGATATTCCCGATCAATCTGAACGAACTTTAAGGCTTTGGAAATTTCAAACGGATATTTTGATTTTTGAGGATCCGTCACATGAAGTTTTATCTTGGGGGTCTTTCTACGACAACAATATAGAAAATAGAGATTTTTTCCTTAATGAAATGTATTATTTAAAGACATCTTGAAAGAAAGCTATGTTCAATGTTTCAAAAATTTGAATAGTTTCCGCGTAATTTTTCACGAAATACAGGCAATTTTTAATTTTTTTAAATATATCCTTTTCAAAGACCGCTCCAATTTTTCTTTGAAGTTTCTATTCATGTCAAAGGTCGGTAAAAAATATAGTGTTAGACTTATTTTCGGCCTTATTTTCGAAAATAGCAAAAGGTTTGCGGTAAGGTATGTCAAAACTACAAAATTGAAGATAGAGATTTTTGCCTTAGACGGTATCTTTTGCGAAAAAGTATATCTTTAGAAATGTTCATTAACAGTTTATTAAAAAAGCGAGTAGTTTTCGCGTAAATTAAGGTGATTTATACAAAATTTTTTCAAAATCCGCTCCAGATTTTCCTTCTATTTTTTTCCACTGATAGAAGAAAGAACTCTTTAAAGAGGCGGGTCTCATTTTCGCTGAATTATGTTTTCGAAAATTGCGAGTTTAGAAATAATATAAGGATGTATGTGCTGTTGTAGCACCACAAGTCAAATTTTCTCAATGTCAGCTTTATAATTTTCTGCTCGTGACATGTAAGAATCAAATTTATCTACCTAAAGTTTTATTTTTGTTCCACTATTGTGAAATTTTATAACAATAAATTATTAACTTAACCATGGGTTCGATATAGAACATATTACTCCTTACCTGTTGCATATAGGCGTGTAATCATATTCAGAATCACGATTCTTGGAAGTTTGAAACCAATTATTAGATTGATGGCAACTAGTATAAATTATCAGCCTTTTTCAGCAAAAAAATATTTTTTTTTCTTATAACCTCTATATTACAATTCTATTGATCTCATGAGAATTAATTTCAATGTAGACATTCAAAAACCGAATAGGTTTGATTATAGTTCGTAAGTTGATAATAATATCTTGATAAATGGCTTCTCGGCTGACCAGCAGAATGTTGTCCATGGAATCCTGGGTGTGCCAATTCACGCGACCTTGCCTTAATTTAAAAAAATTTTCATAATGTCCTCAACGATTGCTTTTAATAAGACTTAATGTTCCCACAAAATTAATAAGCGGTTCCGAGTTTCCCTATCTGCGTTTCGTAAGAAATACCTACTCGCGACTATGTCCTATATACTTATTGAACTATATGCCGATACTATATACTATATATTTATTACTTATACTATACTTATACTGTACTATACTATATACTCTCGAAACACAGAGTCTATTTAATTCAAACTTCCAACTACTACATTAATAGAATTTGCAATTACAATTTACAACTACAATTTACAACACCAAGCTCTCAAACTAATCATAACTGCCCGCCTCACTGTCATTTAAATAATACCCAGCATATGTTGAAAATCCGTTCACACCTCACCAACCGCTTACGTGCGTTCGCTTCAATATTTTTTTACAGAATGATCCCATGCGTCTTTCTAAAAGATCACGGCCATCCAATGCCCTCTCTACACTTTTTCCATATAATGTGTTCGGGGCCGTCTGCGCAGCGTTGACACCAAGCATGGAATATTAAACTTTGTTGATCGGTTGTCCTAACAACGCGTATTCTTTGACTTCCGAGTTTGAAAACAATGCCATTTTTCCAACGCTGGATGCTTAATGTATCCTTTAAAATAAACCCAGGGTTCTTGACTTATCACACTATGCGTATTCCTAATTTTCACGTGTAACTCCGCGACGCAATTATGCAATTTGGACTTCATATCTGCCAATTTGCTACATGATTTTCTGCTGTTTTCTCCTAATTTATATTCTACCTTCTCCCGAAACCCTTTGTTGTTTTGATTATTTTATTCCAATTTAGATACTAATTACAAATTATTTTCTTCTCATTTTTCCTGCAACTGAATTAACCTTCTCAAAATTAAATTATGTATTCGGGAGTCCGAAGCCTTCGGGATTTATAATCTGCCTAGTGCAGTGTCATTCAGCAAGTTGCTGCAACTGCTACTAAGCTACTACTGCCAGTAATAATAATGATAATATTCATCTAGTCATTGGCTTTCCATTATCTACTGTATCGGCCTGAATTTGTTCTTTCGGCTAAACTTCTATCCAGTGGCGGCTCGTGATGTGGTGCTGCAGAGCTGCAGCCCCCCCCCTACACATTTTCGAGATAAATAATTTTAATATTATAGTTTTGATTTGTGAATTCATTCCTAGTTTTTCATCCATTGCTACTTCAAAATGCCCGCCTGTAGCTGCGGAAAGGATCCTTGCCGGGGTGCGCGATTCTCGCCCTTCACCACACGATTCCAATTCCTCCCCTGGCGCTGCAAAGTTCCTCTGGGCTCGCATGGAGGCGGCGCGGCGCGGCACCGGGATCGCCAATTCCACTTCCCTCACTGCTTCTATCCTGGCGTTAGGCCTCATTCACAATGCAAACTTAAACGTAAACGTAACGTAGCCGCAAAACCTACAAATGAGTTACTAAGTGAGACGACGTAACCGTAGACGTAACTCGGTAAACTTAAGAGTTCAGAAGCTCCAAGCTTTTACGTTGAGTTAATGTCGGAATTCTACCGAACACCAATCAGACAGCAGCGTGGAAGGTCGATTTCAGATTGCGTTGAGATAGTTTGTGGTTATGTCATTTTCTTCTTGTAATGTAAAACACTAGTGTGCGAAAACTTTTGATGCGTGTAGTGAATTCAAAGCAAGAATTTGGTCAATTTGTTTTGTAATTTTAATTTGACATAGGTAATAAACTAATTATGTTCGACAAATTACTCGTAAATTTGGTACAAGAGAATCCTTGTTTATACGATGAAGGAAATGCGAGCACTATTACAACAGCTACTCGCATATACATTAAGACAACTTGATAGAAATGTCGAAGAAAAAGCTAGAAACTATGGTGGAATGATCTTTCCACCGTGCTAGAAACGAATCGATCAAGTTTCAGTATTTACTATACGTTGAATTCCGATTGGTTCAGGTGAAACTTACGTTCCAGCTTACGTTCGTCATTGTGAATGCTTGTTTTTACGTGTAAATTTTACGGCTAAGTTAACAGCATTACGTTACGTTTAAGTTCGCATTGTGAGTGAGGCCTTAGGGACCACGCGGCGCTGCAAGGGATGCAGTTGCTTCGCCCAACGTGACTTCGTAAGTGAGCGTTCACAGAGTATCGCGGGAGATTATCGCCGGCACCGTTTGTTGCGTCGGTTTGTGCTATTCATTGTGTGTGATAAGTCGTGTTGCCAGTAATTTGTTAGTGATCTGTCGGGTCGAAATGAATAATACTGGGCAGTATTTGCAATCAATTAATTTTGGCTCTTTAACATTAGCTGAAAAATGTGAAATAAAACAGCGAAGAAGGCCAACTCCTTTGCCAGATATTAAACAGTGTGCCTCAAGTCGACAAAAACAATATCCAAGAACATTTCACAATGGTATTTATGAAAAACATAATTGGATATGTGGCTGCGAGGTAAAAAATGCATTATTTTGCTTTCCCTGCGTTATGTTTGGGGGCGATGCAAGTTGAACAAAGAATGGTGTTAACGACTTGCACTCAGTTCCAGGATTAGTAAACACGAGTATTCCGTGACACACTTAAATAATGTCCTGAATTTAGATTTGTTAGGTACAGTTGATGTGCGTGAGCAAATAAATTTTGCCTATTCACAATTGATCGCCATAATCTTGGTGTTACGAAAAACAGAGATACCCTGTCGAAGATAATAGATTGTCTTAAATTCTGTGGGAGCAATGCATTGACAACAAGAGGGCACAACGAAAAGGAAGATTCTGAAGACAGAGGGGTATTTTTAAACTTACTTCACTACACCAGTCAAATTTATCCTGTACTAAAATCTCATTTTGAGAGTCCGGTAATATTTAATGGTACATCAAAAACCATTCAAAATGAATTTTTGGAATGTATGCTGGAAGTGTGCAGGAAAGTTATAAAGACCGAGATTGAAGAGTCAGATTTCTTATCGATTATGGCAGATGAAACTCATGATATTTCTCAAACCTTTCAGCTGGTGATTGTCTTAAGATACTGCAACAAACAAGGAAGAGCAGTCGAGAGATTTTGGGGATTCTTCCAACTAACAGGTCATGATGCTAACGCGATAGCGCAGTGCATTCTGACACAATTAGAAATAATTCTGAAGAACAAGACGGACAAACGTATTGGCCAAAGCAACGATGGAGCGTCTGTTCTGAGCGGTGCAATAATGGTGTACAGATACAGATCAAGGCAGAATATGCATTCGCTTATTATGCGCATTATTGTGCCCACAAACTGAATTTAGTAATGGAACGAGCTACAAAACAAAACAGGAAAGCTCGAAGATTGTTTGCTAATTTAACTGGTTTTTCCACTTTCTTCTCGAGATCGCCATCTAGGGTAGCTGTGCTGAATAATATAGTGTCAATGAAAATTCCTAGTTCTGATGCAACTAGATGGAATTTTAAATCCAGGGCAGTGGGTGTGGTTTTTGAGAAGAGAGCAGCGCTCCTTGAATGCTTTCATGTTCTCAAAGAGTCAGAAACAGCTACGGACATGACTATCAGCGATATGACTATCTTCTTATTGATATTCTGTACAAGCAACTGCAAAATACCCAGATGGATGTGGCAAAAGTGAGGTGGTGCACAGATGCTTTCGTTGGCGAAATCAAGAGAATTAGAAATAACCTAGCATCTCAAAACAATGAGAAAATTAATTCTGAATCAGTCAAGCGCCGAAAGACTGAAGGAAGTGAAACACGGGTTGTTGCCGCAAGAGAAGTGTGTGATCTCATCACAACTCAGGCAGAAGATAGATTTCAATTTTCAGACATCTTGTTACAGCATCACTTGTATGCCGAGAGAAATTTGAAAGGTGCAAAAATGAGTTTCCCGAAAATGATTTTCTGACCTGTATGCGCTTATACCCAGTTTTTGATAAGGGCAAGTTTAAAACGAAGTTGACTGTTTTGTACCAGAGAGAAGAATTTAGAAACGCAGGAGGAACTGGAAAATTATTAAATTTTCTTTTGAAAGAGAACGTAGCTACTCCATTTTCTGAAGTTATTAAACTGTTGCGCATTGCTGTTACAATTCCAATGACATCGGAGTCTGAACGATGCTTCTCAACTCTTAAAAGAATTAAAAGCTATTTGAGAAACACCATGGGGGAAGAGAGGCTATCTTCACTGGCGAGAAGAGTATGGTAGCCGGCGCTTCAGAATTCAACAAGGAGGTTATTGACAAATTTGCCACATATAAAACAAGACGAGTGGAGCTTATTTATAAGTGAGGTAAGTAACGCATTCATGCTTTATTGCCTGCTCTGTGTATACGTGTCTTGTGGGCGAATCTCTATACTTGGGTTTTCGTAACATAGCAGCTGATGTTATTATCTTCAAACTGGAATATGGCACGGCTTTTCGAGTCTATCTCGGTCGTGCCGCTAGAGTCGCTTGATCTGCAGCATTGCTTGATACGGTCGCGATCATGCGACACCTTGCGGCAGGACAGAGAAAGACGTGAAAAGTCGTGCCGTATTCCATCTTGAAGATGGAATGCTCAGCTGCCACGTTAAGAAAACCCAAATATAACGCGCAGATGCCCATTCACATGAGTTCTTACAAATCGCGTTAATCAAATATCAGATACAACTAGGGAGAGTGATACCTCTGCTCCTACACGGTCGTACTTACCATTTCAAACCATTAGAACTTGTCACTTATAAATAGTTTTGTGGACGATATATGTAATAATAATAAAAAGCGTTTGTAAAGGACGGGGAGGGGAGGAACGGACGCGGTTCTTCATTCTTGCTCTCGGTGACACGTCTGGCGTCGCCGTACCACCTACAGCAAGGGTCACGAGCCGCCACAGCTTCTATCTCAATATCTTCATCCGAATTATTTTTCCCATAATCATTAATACATTCGTAATCTGAACTACTAATCGTACAATTTCATAATTTCTTTCCTCGCTTCAATCTGAAACTTTCCGCTAAAAGTTTCCAACTTTCAAATCCTTCGTAATTTATATCGAGAAAATTCAAAATGGCTGTCAGCTGCCTTCCCCAATATAAAAAATGTATCAAAAATGTTCAGGTCCCCAATGATGCGCCATTGAAACCTTCCCTTCTTTATTCCTACCCCTTTTACTTTCTCGACGTAACGTAGTAAGAAGAGAAAGAAGAAATAAAGAGGTCATCTTCGTCAACATACACAATTCCCACAAGAAGTGAAAGTATTGTAATCGCGCGTAAATAACGAATTTTCGACATAAAAACTTACTTTCGGGCCCTGGTAACGAAAAAGTGGAAAATCTTGTTCTAATTTACAAATTATAGTAAATTACTTTTTCTAACACATATTCTAGTCTGAATCCGTGTTTTGTTAGTCCTTGATACCGAAAATTTGTTTGCCGATATCAGGTAGGCTCCATCCATTAGCACACCAAAGTTTTGAATTTCTGATTTTGTTAATTTTAATTTCGAATTAAAAATTACTTCAAAATTTTATTTTCTTCATGTATCTTCTTAAGTTATCAAATAAAACTTTTAAAAGACTCCATATTGTGAGCTTATCGTACAATTTCGTCAGAATGGCGACTTCTTTCGATCTCGCCTCGTCATCTTGCAAATAATGATATCCAACTTATAATATATTGTTCGTCTTTTCGGCACAGAGACAATAATTTATCTGTACAAACTTGTACACACCTTGTTTTTGTCTTTTACCTCTCATGCTTACCTATTCTCTACCGCACTTCGTTATTCTTTTCTTGCATTACTTCATGGAAAGTCATAAGACTATTATTCTAAATTAATTAAAATTTAATTAATTGAATCTTTCCCTCTCCCTCTCCCCCTCCCCCTATCGCCCACTCGCCCTCTCCCCTCTTACCCACTCACACTCTCACCCACTCACCCTCTCACTCTCTTCCCTCAAGAAGATAGATTCAATATCATTTCTAACGTAAATACAAGAACCCCCATACGTACGACCTTTATGCGATTCTCTCACCCTCTCCCCCACTCACTATCTCACCCACTCACTCTCTCTCACCCACTCACCTTCTCCCCCACTCACCCACTCACTCTCTGTCTCACCATCTCACCCACTCACCCACTCACACTCTCACACTCACCCTCTCACCCACTCCCCCACACTCCCATCCTCACTCCCCACTCCTCCTCTCCCCCTCTCACCCACACTCACTCTCACCCTCTAACCCTCTCCTCCCCTCACCCCAAAGGAGATAGATTCAATATTATTTCTAACGTAAATACAGGAACCTCCATACGTAGGACATTATGCGATTCTCTCACCCTCTCACCTCTCATCTCTCACCCTCTCACCCTTTCACCCTCTCATCATTCCACCCTCTCATCCACTCACTCATTCACCCTTTTACCGTTTCACCCACTCACCCTCTCCCCTCAAGGAGATATTTTCAATATTATTTCTAACGTAAATACAAGAACCCCCATACGTAGGACATTATGCGATTCTCTCACCCTCTCCCCTCACCTCTCACCCATTCACCATCTCACCTCAAGTAGATAGATTCAATATTATTTCTAACGTAAATTCTTGGTTTTGATATATTTTAATATTACAGGCAATTTTCGAAACGTGCAATATTAAATAATAACAATAACAAATATTTCTAAAAATAACTTTATTTACATTAGCGGCTGTTTATTCGGATTGCATTTTTAAGTTCATGTGCTTTATATTATGTCCAATAATGTTTCTCGAAAACTCAAAAGTTTTCTGTGAAAATGAGCTCAAAATTCCACATTTTCAGAAACGCCCCAATTTCCTTTTTCTAAAAAATTGCCCCAAATTATTTCTTTAAACTTTTAGTACGAATAGTGCTAGATGCACTGTATAAGATGACATAAAAGCGATATTGCTGTATCATTTTGATTTTTTTAAAATACCAAATATTTTTGTAATACTCCGTTAATATGCACATTTTCAGCGACTTGTACACATTATTGCATTTCCGAGTGGAAGTGAATCACATGACTCGTCATTAAGTATTTCGAAAAACCAACAGATCTCAGTGGAAAAGAGCTTCAAATTTCGCTTTCACACTAACATTAAAACAACATTTTTCGCAAATTGAAACCGAAAAATTGAGATTAACTCAACTTAAAATTGAGATTAAGAACTCAAAATTAAATTGTAAAAAAATCTTCATTATTTAACACTAATTTGGAATTCAAAGGGTTAAGAGACTGGCGCAGGACTCATGTTCGTTGAAAACTCATTTTTCGAAAAATTGAAAAAATAAAATTTTTCGAATATCCTGTGCTTCCTGATCGTAATTTTAGAAGCGTTTTGAAGCAGTTGGAAGGTAAGTAAGTTAGAATGTGTATTTTATTTCATAGTTTTTTATTTGTTTCTTACATTGGAGCTTTCGTTACACGTTTACTAATTATTTAATTAATTAATTTTAATAAATAATAATT
Organism: Teleogryllus occipitalis; assembly: GCA_011170035.1. Lineage (NCBI taxonomy): Eukaryota > Metazoa > Arthropoda > Insecta > Orthoptera > Gryllidae > Teleogryllus > Teleogryllus occipitalis. The sequence goes on along the minus strand of BLKR01003089.1, from coordinate 68,753 downwards.
AATTTTAAAAATAATAATTAATAATTAGAAATTATTTAAAACTTATTTGAAATAAATACGAAATAAAGATTGTTAGCCTTCAGTCACCCGCTCCCAATTTGCGCAGTTGGAGACTACGCAAGTTAGAATTTGTGTATTATTTCATATTTCATTTTATACTTATTATTTATATTTATTTTATTTCATTTTAAATTGCGTCCTCTGAGTTAAATGTGAAAACGAATAGATTTGCGGTCATTGTTGGTTGTTGTAACCCATTGTTCTAACGCCGCACTGATAACAGAAGGTGATAATAATGGCTGCCTTTCGTTCGCGGCAATAATGAACTAATACTTTTATATATTTGTAGAATATTAAATAGCATAGTGTTTAATTTTTACTATTATATATTTTTCGATATATTTGCATTTATTTGCCAACGCTATTAGTGTAATGTTATTTATTGAATTTTAAAAATTTTACTTTCTCGCGTACTGCTTACGAAGAATATTATGAAGCTAAAAAACTCACCCCATATGTTCGTGAATACACTGCATACCTTATACAATGAATTCAATGCCAGAAATATATTTTCATTTGAATAAAAAATCGAATGCTATTAATGCTAATATAATAAATGCTAATATATTAATGCTAATAGTATTAATAAATGTGTTGCGTGAAACTATTTAATTTCCACTATTAAAGGCGAGAAAGTAAGTACTGTTTTAGCCCCACTAATCTCTTTAAACTTTTGGTACTGATAGCGTTAAATGTTCTCTACAAGATGTGATAATCGCCATTCTTTTGTTTTGTTATTTAAATTTTACAAATACACTTTTTTTGACATTTCTTTCACGTAATTTACATTAATGGCAGTTTGCATACATAGTCCCATGGATTCTTCAACTTGTCTCATAAAGCTTCTCTAAAACTCAAAAGCTGAGTTTTCGAACGAAGTGAGATATATGATACAATGGCAAAGTTACGGCCCTGCCATGCATGTAAAACAAGGTCATAAGTGTGAACGGCCCATCTCAAGTTTGGTCCTGTAATAGAACGCCGATGATCGCGTGACATCATGCGGTGTCGTGTTTTTGTAGTTTGACTAATTTCTTTGGTCATGTCTTAAAAACAGCCGTCTTAAAGAATGATCCTAAAGAAAATTGCAGTATTTTCTTCGATCACGCACTTCACAAACTGTGCTGGCCGCAGCCTCAAATTGAAACACGACCGCAAGGCAACGACGGAAGGCAATTGATAATTATCTGCTGACGAAAGTAGATGGGAACTACATTTGGGTAACTAAATATTCGGGCATGGTGTTTCGAAATACAAATTAACAGCATGTATGTACGGTATGAATGCAATTCTATCGAAATTTCAGGTTGCGCGTTTGCAACTTACCCTGCTGTGTTGAAGTATTTTTAACTTCATTACCAAACCTAAGCTAGCAGTACACAGAAACCAAACTCAATCAAACAATTCCAAAATTAAAGGCTAATTTTAGGCAAATTAAATACTCTATTCTGGAATTTTAGGCTCCGATTAAGGCTTTAGATTTCCGAAAATCATGGGCGTTATTAGCTGTAGTCTAAAGGTAGCAGCGCCCACCTAGAAAATACAACTTTATCTTATTGCAAGACAACGAAAAATTATCCAAAATTAAAGGCTAATTTTAGGCTCTAGGAAAAACGATTGCTCCAATCCATTTTATCGTAAAAGCAGGGCTGTACAAAGAGAACATTGAACATACGCTCTTAGAGGCTAATAAACACGAAAACTCAAAAACCACAGAAAAATATAAAACCCTACCTAACATTAAATAATAATTTTAGGTTCTAGGAAAAAAATGTTCCAGCTCTAATTTTTCAAAAATTAGAGCTGTAGACAGTTAACATATTTAACCATGTACGTGTGTAAACAAGAATGTGTGTGTTAACTGTTTCTCTTTGAGAAGCCCTGATTTTTCAAAAATATTAGCTAAAACAATTTTCTCCCCAGAAACTAAAACTATTGTTAATTTTAGGTTCTAAACAGCGTTAAAAATAACAACCTTCTTTCCGAAAAAATCTTTTTGGAAAAGTATAAGTAATAATATACAAAAAACAAGTCTCTAAGTAGGCTGTCGCGGGCGGAGTCCCCATCTACCGCTGTACGGGATGCGCCGCGTCCTAGGCACAAGCATTTCGCAGGCTGACGCCCAAAGTGTTGGCATGTGTGTAGGGCAATGTTGTTGTGGTTGCAGGGGATGAGCGAGGAGTGCGCGGGGCCGCCGCGGCGCGCGCTGCGCTCGCCCAAGTGCGCGCGCTGCCGCAACCACGGCGTCATCTCGCGCCTCAAGGGCCACAAGCGCCTGTGCCGCTGGCGCGACTGCCGCTGCCCCAACTGCCAGCTCGTGGTGGAGCGCCAGCGCGTCATGGCGGCGCAGGTGGCGCTGCGCAGGTGCGAACACCAACCATTCCTCTTTAAACGCCGGACGTTTTGTCGCCAATCGCTTCTTCTGTGTCAAGGACCCTTCTTACTATCCCCACGTGTTGGAGAAAGTAATTTACTACATTTCGGAACAAGATTTATCCACTTTTTCGTTATCAGGGCACGGCAATAATATTTTTTCTGACAAAATTGTCAGTTTTTATGACGAAAATTGTCCGTTTTCCCCGCACCATTAAACACCTCTAAGAAGAGGCGTTTAATGGCGTTCACAACGGCGAGAAAGTAAAAATAAGAACAGTGAACGAAACTGAAATCGAAAGGCTGAGGGACCGGGGTCGTATATGATGTGGCAATGAAAATTTGTTTTTGTATCATCTGCATTGTATGACGTAATTTTAACGTGTATTTGTAATCATTCTGTTAATATCTTTTTGTTTAATTTATTACTTCTCGTTCGACAATTATGTCTTTCGAGGGGTTTGAGAATACAAAATATTACATAGCTTCTTAGGATATGGCCATCCTTAAGTCACGGTAGGTTTCTGAACTTTATTGAAGTTTTTATTTTTTAGATTATTGTTCTGTGATTAAAGATGGTATACTGGTGGAAAGGTACGAGGGGAAAGCCAAGTTAAGGAGGTCTAAGTTTATCTTTCGGGAATCTTGATATGATTCGCGGACTGCTATTGTTTCTTCCTAGATTGAATCTTGCAGTGCAGGGAGCATTTGGTAAGTGGTTAAAGAAATTGCTGGCAAGATTTTTTTATTGTCTCCTCAAATTCTGGTATGTTTAGTTCCCGTCGGATTTGTCGGTTGGGGATGAACCATGGCGCATTGAGAGTTATTCTCAGATATTTATTTTGGAGAACACTAAGTTTGTTGATGGAGCTTGGTGCAGCACCACCCCATACTGGGCATGCGTAGGACATGGTTGGTAATATAACTGACTTAAAGATTAATAGTCTGCATTCTAACCTCAGGGGTGAACGGCGATTTATAATATGTGATAAATTGGAAATTTTAATTTTTGTTTTGTCAATGACTGCATTGACATGGGGTTTCCAGGTGAGTCTTTTATCGAAGAGTACCCCGAGGTATTTTATAGGGGAGGTTGACCAAGGGATTTTTGTTCCTTGGATTATAATTTCTGGAGGATTTTTGGGGTGGCGGAGAGTAAAGATTTTGCAGATACTCTTATGTGGATTAATTCTAACTCTCCAATTCTGAGTCCATTCTACATAGTTATTCACGCACTCTTGTAGGTGATCCTTTGCTACTAAAATATCGGGGTTTGTAGCGTAAATTGCTACATCATCTGCGTATAATGCTAAATTAGCGTCACCTTCAGATGGAATGTCGTGGCAGTAAATATTAAATAACGTGGGAGAGAGAGCTGATCCTTGAGGAACACCTGCGTTGATTTGGAATGTTCTTGAAGTGACATTGTTTATTCGAACTATAAATTCTCTGTTGGAGATGAAACTTGTTAATGTTTTTATTAAATAATCAGGAATACCGAGGTCGTGCAATTTATACTCGAGACCTCTATGGCAAACTTTGTCGTAGGCATGGCTCATGACCAGGAAAGCTGATGTTGTGTGCTCTTTTCGGTGGAAACCGTGAGCTATGTCTTCCGTTAATCTTAATAATTGGTGCGAGGTTGAATGATTTTGTTTAAAACCGAATTGGAAAGGTGGAATTGCATTTGAGATTGTTAGGAAATTATTGAGCCTCTCCAGAATCAGCTTCTCAAATATCTTAGATAGAGTGGGAAGGAGGCTTATGGGTCTGTAATTTTCAGGAATTTTAGGATCTTTCTTTGGTTTAAGCACTGGTAGGACTACAGCCTTCTTCCACTTTGTGGGGAAGTAATTGAGCCGTAAAGCAGCGTTGTAGATCGCAGTTATAGCCGCGATTACTTTTTTGTTTAGCATTTTAATGCTAAGGTTGCTAATTCCATCTATTCCTGGAGATTTTCTGACTTTCATGTGTTTGATTATATTCATGGTCTCTGAAGGTGATATGTACTTAGTCGCAGCGGCAACAGTGGTTCTCTCTTGTTTAAAGAAATCCTCTATTTGGTTGTTGAAGGCAGAGTTTATAATTGGGTGAGGTTTGAAAGTGTTTTCCAGAAGTTGAGCGATAGCGTTCGTCTTTTCTTTGTCTGAGCATGCCGTTGATGTTCCTAATGTTAATGGCGGAATTATGGATTTGGTTCGAGATAACCTTTTTACTGTTGACCACAGATGTCTCGAGTTTGGGTGAATTTCTGATAGGTACGTTTTGTAATTGTCATATCGAAATTGGTCAAGTCGTTGCTTTATTATCCTTGTAAATTTATTTAGTTTCTGTTTAACGTCCCTTCTTGTAATTTGCCAGTATCTTCTCAAGTTATTTTTGGATTTAATTAAGTTCAATATTTTGAACGGGATTGGTTTAGGTTTAGAATTAGGCAGCATTATCGTAGATTGTTTTACCGCAGAAATTATGGATGTTGTTAGATTATCTATCTCCGAATCGATTTCTTGGATGGTGGTGAGTTTTTGAGGGAATTTGTAGTTGATATCTGAAGAAATATCTGAAGAAAGATTACACATTAAAAATATAAATTTTACTTTTTAAATTCAATTTTTGTTGTATTTTTTCTTGTTTTCGTTCTTTCGTAAATGAAAATAAAACACAATTTCACTCTTCTGAATCATACATTTTCTAAATGTTTTGTAACAATAACAATCTTTGGGGTTCGTAAGACACCAGTGAGCAGTTTAATGTTACAAAATGTGTGTAGTTGCAGGATGAAACCAACCGATGTTTTAAAAACATCGACAGAGATGTTGCATGCCTAACCTGGAGCGGAAATTCCACAAGCCAACTTTTAGATTGACGCCAAATACCCCGTCCCAGCGGGGCAGGAATACTGCCACCTCCCGGTAAAACATGTATACGAAATATACAGGCTCCCTTTATTGCATGATTTTTTTTACTTGTAATAATTATTTTTCATTACATTTATTTACTTTTATTAAGGGAAAAATAATAAAAAGATTCATAAGAAAATATTACTTGAGAAAAACACAAAACTAAATTGTGTTACTCCTCGAACAAAATGTGCTATATTTCACGATTTAAAAAAATTACTTATTTTTCAAATCGTTTATGTAATAGAATGAGTCTAAAGCAAGTCAATAAAATTAGTATCATTAGAATTATAGTTTGATTGTTTTCCTAAAAAGGTTTCGTTTCTGATAAACGGAAACAGTGTATGTTACCAGGAAGCTCCGATTCACGACGCCACAAGATTACTATCTCTTTATCTCGTTATCTTATCGCGTTACCGCATAGCAATGCATGAGGTGATATAAACGCATTATGTACATCACGTGTGATATAAAATAGTTCATAATTAAATCATTCGAATGCGTTTATGACCTGAAAACATTATGTTACAGCTGAGTTGCACTATGCAACAAAGGGTTAACATTTTCAAGATGGTCGTAGTAATTATCGCGCTCGAAAACATTAATCTATCAATCTATTACAAGATGACTGGAGTTTGGAGTTTTGAGACGTAACCTGGCTTATTGTATGAAATATGAAATATCGGATGTCAATTTCGGCTCATTGGGTCTTCCTTCTATGTAGTACGTCCACATTAATATGTGCCTGTAAATATGATCACCACAAATATAGTTTGTATCATTTAAGTTATTGAGATTATATGTTTGGTATTCCATAAATGATGTTCGAGTTCGCTAAATTTAGCGCTAAACTAGTTTACAAACCTTTCGCTGTCTGCTTATTTTTAAGAACTGAGCTATCACTGCTGGTTTTACGTATCACTTTGAGGTGCCTAATTGTCAGTACTCAAACGAGCGAAAATCATCTTCTTATAGAACTCAATATTTCCTCTTTCATAAAGTCATCGCTTGTCTCTTTGCATTGCTCACAAATTGCTACAGTTTTCGTTAGCATTCGAATCGCTGTCAGATAACTTCTAATGGAACATCAACTTATTAAGCCATGCAGAATACTATAAACCAATCCTCATTAATAATTTCTTAACAAGATCAATAAACAGATTTCCACTGAAAGTATTTATGATAACTTTTAAAATACCACTTGCAATTGCAAATCACTACGCCAAGTTCTAATATTAATTTATATTAAGTGTAATGTTCAAACAGTACACAAAATACATATGAAAGAGTGATGTGAACTATGTACAGGTTGTCTCAAAATAAATGTTACAAATTCCTAGGACATGTAGGGGAGGAGGCAAAATGATTTCTTGTTAAAGGAACGGTTGTGAGAAATATCAAATAACAGTGTTATATATGTGACAGTTTCTTCTGGCTGATAGTCACCTCATTAGGCATTAATGAGGCAATTAAATAGAAATAAATAAATTGACATGTTTCATTCCGGTGTGCTGACATGGCTGTTCCAGCTTGATGCGCCTTTAATGATTTCCACGTCGCGTTCTGAAGCAGTCAAAGAGATCTCGAACACTTCCTCCACAACAGCACATGACGAGATGCATATCATTTGAAAGCAATTGTCACAGTGTGTACAAATGACTATGCTTCCACTAAATGTTTAATCGCAAAAACTTATCATCTTCGACTTCTACACACGTCCTAGAAGATTGTAGCATTCATTGTGAGACATTGTGTGTAGCCAATGAGAAAGCAAAAAGGAATTGAAAGGCGGGTGTGTATGTTGCAGGCAGCAGGCGGGCGAGGAGAGCGGCGGCGGCGGCGGAGGGGGGGAGGCGCGCGCACGCGTGCGCTCGGCAGAGGCACTGCTCGCGCAGAAGAGGCTCTACCAGCGCCACCTGCGCGCGCTGCAGCAGAGCGCCCTGGCGCGCGACGCGGCCACGCACGGTACGTCCCTCGCCCCTGCCCCTCATCTTGCCGCTGCTTTGGCTCCCCAACTTCCCCTACATCTGCAGCCCATACCTCTGCCCTACACCTCAGCTTTTCCTCTATGAACACCTGCCTCTCTGCTTCAAGGTTCACCTCCTCGTTTCTCCGTTTGGCCGTGTCCTTCTTCTGCCACATCCTGCCCCTCCGCCTGCCTCGCATCCCTGCCCCTGACTGGCACTGCCTGTGCCTTACCTTACGCCTGCCACTGCCCCTTTGCCTTTTCATTATCTTTTCCGTTCCTCTACCTCACCCTGCCCCTTATCCCTGCCTCTATTCTTGCACTTCCTCTGTCTCACCTTGTCCCAAAATCTACCTTTCCCTGCCTCAGTCTTACTCCGCCTTCAAATCTGCCTTACCCTACTGCTATCCGTCTGCCACAGGCTGCCTCTACCTAACCCTTCCCCTGCCTATGCCTTATTCCGACGTAGCCTCTGTCGTATTCTGCCCCTGACCCTTTGCCTGCAAATGCCCCTACCCCTGCCACTGCCTTATCGTGTCCCTGTCTATATATTATTCTGCCTCTGCCTTACTCAGCATCCTCCCCACCCTCCTGACGTTGCTACTACCTTACTCTGCCTCCGCCTTACTCCGCCTCCGCTTCTGCCTCAAGTGGCCTCTGCCTCCCTGCCTTTCTCCGTCTCTCCTACACCCTGACCCTGCCTTTGTGTCTTTGCCTACTCCTTACCTCTGCCTCTGCCCTTATCCTGTTTCTGCCGTGCCCAGACCATAGACTAAAGAGGTATAGACGGCTCACTGCGGGCAGCCAAGAGGATACCCAGAAATGGTGTCCCATTCAGAGATGGCGCCACCGTCGAATTTTTAGTTCCCCAGAAAGTGGTGTCCAAGTAGAGTGCGCACAGGTCGCCCATTTGCCCCCACTACCGATTTCACCACTCCAGTACCCTGTGGCGGCATTTTCATATCATTGAAACTGTTACTGCCGCAAGGTCTTTCTACGGCATTTACAGCTAGGGAGCACATGATGGGGTGTTGCCCTACGTATAAGTACGCGGGACCTACCCCAATCACTAAACCAATTAACTGCATTCCAAAATGACGTGATCCTGCGACCATATTTATTATAGCCATGCAAGCACTTCTCTAATTCATTCATTGCAATTTAGTAACTACAAAATTATTTATCATATTGTGGTGAAGAGTTCAGCGTTGCTCAAGCATTTATTAATCAGATTCAACTATTAGATAGGAGAAAGAATGAATTCGTCTATAGCTTATAATTCTAGAAATACAATTGAGGCGTTGTTTTGTCGAAGCTCTTTATTTTGACAGAAAGCTTTTTCGGTCGCATTGCGGCCATCTTCAGTGCTACAAAAATAATAACAGTACATATACATTGAAAAATAAAAGTTTATCTACAACAGAATATTATTATGCATTCAATACAATTCGAATTGGAATATACAATTCGAAAAATTGGAATATAAAACGTGAAAATAGAAACATAATTTTGAATAAAGAATACATGAAATAACAAATGTACAATGTAACATAATAGTTATAGAAGCTATAAAGTGCGATAACTGTTAAAAGAAGAAAGTTTTTTTGGAATGACATGAAAGTGAAAATGAAACAATGTAGAAAATAAATAAATTCAGATGAGCAAACTGACATATGGTTTTTGACGCGGCTAGGAGCCTCGGTTCAGGCAACACATCGAAGGTCAAGGGCATTGCACGCTATTTAAAAGAAAGCCCGTAATGGAGAGGGGAGAACGCGGGGTTATTCTAAGAAACGACAATTGGGAAAGGCCCGGCCGGGTGGTTGAAAAGAGGCGGGCAGAGGGGTTAATGTGCCTGGGATGCCAGCTTCAGGAGGGGTGAGAGAGAAGGAATTTGTTCATTCAAAATAGTGTGCTGGGGATTGTTTAATAAATTATGATGTGTATGGCTTCTAATGTAAGTCTGTCAGTGAACCTGTTTTCAATTTCCAAAATTTTGACTTCACTGTCTGCATTAAATGAGCGTTCTTGTTCCAAGAGGTCGCTGGCAAAGTGTGATTGTGTTCTTTTGTGTGTATGAGCTTGTACGTGTTCTTTGATCATTTGTTTAAAGGATCTTCCATTCTGACCAATAATTGCGCATTACTTCCACAGAAAATGGAGAATACCACCACTGCCACAAGAAATGGAGTCTAGTAGTACAAATGTTCGGTAAACAAACGCTTTTTTTTACAAACAAACACTTTTAAACAAAACTTTTCTAATGCAGGATACCGCAACGAGATACTCACCTAGAAGAACGTGTTTATATATCCTCAATCTTCAGCATTTAGTTCCGAAAGTTTGCATTATTTACAAGATACCAGTTATAAATCATTATGAACACTCTTTACAAAATCCCGTGAATTAAACGTTTCGTTAATTTCTTATAGGGAGGGCACCGGGCAGTACCGACAAGAAAAGTCGAAACATTAAACAAGAACACAAAATAAAATCGCCGGATATAAACTCAATTTTCGAAGTATGATAAATTTGTAATAGTTTCATGACTCGATATTGCGAACAGTGTTCCTGATATCCGAAAATATTCAAAGTATCGTTCTCCATGTGCTTACAGCAGAAAGTCTTCCAAGATTTCATCACGAAGAGGCATAACAGTGAAAATGTGTCGCTGATTTGCCTTTGCAAATAGTTTTTTCTTACACTGGAGTGAATTTTCTTATTAATTCTAGCCAAAAATGCGCGTTTCATTTCTATGCAAAATTCAAGTTCTATATGACTTAGGATGGGCATCCCAGAATTTCAAAACACTTGCACACAATACACTCTCCCCATAGCACGACACACAGACTTTTTAACGTTAAATAAATAAACAAAATATATAAATAAATAAAATTAGTTAATTGATTTGGTCTGTAACAATGTAATAAATTTTTGCACCGTCATCAACAAGTAGCACAAACAGCATTTTCTCTCTGTGTGTGTGTGTGTGTGTGTGTGTGTGTGTGTGTGTGTGTGTGTGTGTGTGTGTGTGAGGGGAGGTATATTGTGCGGGCGACTTGATGTTTTCTTACAAAATCTTTCTATTGGAAAAATTTTCAACTGGAATATTGACCGACTTTCGTTTCTATAGAAAATGAATAAAAACTGTTTTTATGATGAATGGCATCTCTAGCCGATTACGTATTCTGAAGGGAGTAAGTTCCATGAGGGGGTACCCCCCCCCCCAGGTGCGATACTGGCTTGAACAAAAAATATTTTGAGTATTTAACCACTTCTGATACAATTCTTCTTTACATCTAAGAAAAAGTCTTTGTCTTTTGAAAACACGCCAGAGACTTTGCCAGTGCCGCTTGTCCTGAGTGACGATCACACTGGAAACCCATTCGTAGCTGAGTAGAGTAGTCCAGTCAAATGGTGCTCAAAAAGGCCAAATAGCGGAAATTTTTGGTGTAGTTTTGATATTTGGTTCCTATGAATATCAGGTTTCTCAACAAACATTTTGCCAGGAAATACGTTTTTTAAGCGAAAAAGGGCGTAAAATATACCTGGATGTTTTTACAGAAACGGCACGCCACTCCCTCTCTCTATAACTCCTATGTGTAATTTACATCCAATGAATTTACATAAAAATAAATATGGCGTCTAGTGAATCTGTTTACATTTTATTTGGGAAAAGAAAAGTAGGTAATTAATAATATAAAAAAGATAATTAATGTTTTGGGAAACGATGGACTGCATCTTCCCAAAATCTCTGAGACAGTCAGGATTCAAAGGCCCTGGTTTTCATAGACCTCTGCTAAGTACCAAATAATGGAATTATTGGGTATTTTATTGTTATTACTCTAGTGTATTGTATTGTTTATAATAATTGGCATTATTTAATATCTTGAAGAATATACAAGTCGTCTTCCATTGGTTCGTCAGATTCAATGGCTTCATCTTGTTGTCCTCGTTCCAGCTCGTTACTCACCTTTCAGATGATTTTCAGAAACGACTGTCATATTGTCGCAACAATTTTAGATACAAGTTAGGTCATTAACCCCTGCCTTCTTGCAGTCAATTTTTTGACAGTTTTTGGAGCTCTTGCACAAACCAAATTTCAATAAAACTGGAAGAGCAGATGGTACCAACAAGTTGTGGTCAAAGATGCAAGGCTATTTTTCGTACTTTTCCCTCTCCGTTCTTCTGGATTTTTTCTAAATCTAGACGTTGCTGAACTTGAGAATAAACTCTTAAAAACGTTGCTGTGCTACTGTAGGTGGTGGTAGTGCTGCAATGTTTGCCTTCCAGCTGAAAACAGCTTCAGTAGATATATCTCAACTGGCTGTTCTTTACATTTCAACTGATTAGTGAAACCCGAAAAAGTTCACTACCATCAGCGACCATCTCAATAGTTTGAATAATTTTATAGAAATTCATTGACGGTTTGTCTGTCAGAAATTCATTATTCCGTACTTGGCCTACACCGAGATTTCGTAATCACTCATTGGTTGGGAGAAACAAAGTTATCGGTAAATGTTTCACTTATAGCCGCAATCGGGTGAAGAAACTTTGTCGTTCTTCTGTTTCAAAATGGACCCATTTTGCTTGCTGGCAGAGATCTCACCATATTACCAACAGATCTCTTATATTCTCACCAACTTCAGTCAGTCTCATTAGTTGGATCTAAGCACAAAACTGTTTTCATTATCGGAGAGTCCGCGTCTTCCTTCGCTTGTTTGCAAAGCCATTTCTGCTGATAAAATCTTTGTAATCAACATTAACCGTCTTTCATTGTTCGTGGTAGCAAGAAAATTTTCTTTCCACGTCATATGAATCATTGTGTTGTTTAACACTATGTACGCACATTTTTTAGATATTTTAATTCGCTTAGTACTGCAGGGTAACCATACAAACATCTAAGGAGATATACTTGCGATATATATTTTGACACATAATAAACGTAATTGTCACGGATAGACTCGTGTTTCTTGTATGAGATAAAAACCCGTTATTGATGATGTATTGAACGTACTGAATTGCTTCTATGTTAGTAGTTAGAATGCTTTAACGAGTGTTTAGGTTTGTCATGAATAACTTTGCGCGGAAACAAGTTTTTAAAGCCAAAAATATGAAGAAAACTACTTTTATTTAAGATTTTTCAAAATAATTTAAATGTTATCCAGTAAAAAAACGCTACTGCCATATATATATATATATATATATATATATATATATATATATATATATATATATATAAACTAGGGCTTTCAAAACCTACGCATCGCTGAAGGCACATTCGACTTCCAAAATATTAATTTTCTCTTGCGCTTTATTAATTACCTACTTCCCTTTTTCCAATTGAAATGGAAACAGAATCTCACGGCGCTGTTTTTATTTGCATAAAATTTCATTGGATGTAAATGTAGTGAGGGAGGTTAAGTGGAGTTCCATTTTCACAGTAACATTCAGGGATATTTTGCACACTAACGGCAATACTATTGATCCTACAAGAAAACTGTACTTACACATTGTAGGCAATTTTATCCTCCTTCATTTCATATCCGGTTTATACTACGAAAAATTGATAGTTTTTAAGTTATCTATACTAATACATAAAGACAGAAGTGCGTTGTCTTCCAGCGCGGTAATCTCTGAATCTACTGAACCAATGCAGATGAAACTTTTGTGATAGCATCCTTTAAAAGCCTGGGGTACTATAGGCCATTATTTACAAACATAAACGCTAATATAGTTTCAAAATAATTACTTTTATGGACATTTTTCGCCAAGCCTTACATCACAGATTCAAGAGTGCATCAATTCCAATAGTTTAGCTGCGCGCCACCAGAGGATGGCGGCTGAGATCTACTACTGATTTCATCAATGTCCAGAATTATTGCGAAATTCATGAGAGTTTGAATAAGGTTATGTAATGTCCCTGTGTGAACATTTGAAAGAAAGTCGTAACTGAAATGGTAAATAATGTCAATGTTCATATATTGGTCTTTGTCCGTGTTATAGACTAAGTGGCAAGAAATCTTTGTGAGTTTGAATGTATTTAATAATTGAGGTAGTGTTCTGTGCTCTTACTCACATTGACTTTGACCCGCCACAGCTTCAGCCACTCCTGGATCCGTGACAAATGTTAAATACTTCTGGAGAAGCTCGATAATTTTCGACGTGGCTATTGCAGCCGTATCGTCGGCGTACAGGGCGATTTCCGTCTGAGGGTGCGAGGGAATATCACGCACATAGATGCTGAAGAGCGTAGGAGCTAGCACGCTCCCTTGCGGCACTCCGGCCCGTATGGCGCGGCGGGTGGATTTAGCATTCAGAAGCGTTACTTGAAACGTTCTGTTTGCTAGGAAAGAGTGAACAAGGTGTATTAGGTAAGTTGGAAGGTTCAAGGTGTGGAGTTTGTATAGGAGACCGACGTGCCAGACCTTGTCAAATGCGCTGGCAACGTCGAGGAACACTCCGCCTGTGAATCGGCTCTCGTTGAAGTTGCGTCTGATACGGTCTGTAATTCGCACAAGCTGATGCGTCGTGCTGTGGCCCGCGCGAAAGCCAAACTGCTCCTTATTCATTATTGCATTTTTTGAAACAAATTTAAGAATTCTTTTTAAAATTAGTTTTTCGCACAATTTTCCGAGTGTACTTAGTAGGCTAATAGGCCTGTACGACTCGGGCAGTTTGGGGTTCTTTCCCTGTTTTTGTAAAGTTATGACATGTGCGTGTTTCCACTGGCTCGAAAAGTGCTGGAACATAATTATTGAATTGAAAAGGGCGACCAAAAACACTATGGCTTGCTGCGGCAGCTTCTTCAGGACTTCATTAGAAATGCCGTCTGGGCCGGGAGTGTTTTAGCTTTTAGCTCTGCAATGGCTGCTTTCACTTCTGTTTCATCAGTGAAACTCGGCCGTCGGCGGGCGCGTGCAGTGCCGCCATCACCGTTTGTTGCACTTCGACAACGTGCGGTATTGGCGGTGCCTCCTCGACCGGCTGAAACTGAGATTCTAAAACATTAGCAAGAAGTTCCGCTTTCGCCTCATTGGACTCCGCGTAGTCTCCTGTGCGTGTTTGAAGCGGCGGCACTGTAACTGGTTTCCTCGAAAGCTTGCGTGTAATTTTCCATAGTGAATTGTCCTCAGGGACTTTCACTCCCGGACCCTTGGCTCCCGGAGAGGGCTCATTTGTACCCCTCTGGAGTGAAGCTTCGCCGGCCAGCCCAACCGTACGGCCGGTGGCGCGTTGCAGCGCGCCGACCGAGGCGTAACGGTGGCGCGCGTTCCGCCTGCTCTGCTCTCTGTCGGTCCCCGGCCGAACTCTCCGGGGGCGATGACGTTCCGCCGCAGGGCTCCTGCGGGTATAATGGCATCTACCTTCGCTTTTGTCCATTCTTCTGGAATCGTATAAGACTCCAACATGCATTTAATAACTTAAGAAATCTTATTTTTAATGAGGTATCGGCGTATTTAATTATCTCCAGATCCATCCCACCAAGGTGGCTTTTTTGTTTTAATTTGTTGCGTCGTTGCTGACGCAACGCGTCACTCAACCCTTATAGGGCGTTGAGAACTTTAATATGATGGGATGACTTTAATATGAATGATATATGGGCCGTGAGAACTTTAATATGATGGAAACGTCGTGTGTACTGAAGAACGCTTCGCAGTGTGTGTTCAGTAATGGAGTTTGATGGAAAATATGGTTTGGAGCAAATTGAAGTTGCAGCGCATTACTGCGGTACACGGGGAGCGTACCAGTCGATAGACGGCGATGCGTGACGTACGCCGCGTGTTGCAACATTGGCCATCATAAAGGGAAGTGGCATATGTACATTTGTTTGTTCATTTTCTTTTATTTATCTGCAAGCATCTGTCGAAGACCAAGTTGTGTCTCTAATTATAAGATGATAAGGTTAAAATTTCTTACGACAGAATGCGCATTCAGTGTGGATGAGTAGTCAGATTGCATTATAATTTTCAGTGTGAATGATTGTTATTTATTTGTAGGGTTTTTAAATATTGAGTGTATTGTTGATTGTGTTATATTTTTGTGTGCCGTCAGAGGGCCTTGTTTTCCTCCATGTGTGTGATGTGTTGATATATTCAAAGAAAACACGCAAAAGAGAAAGTAAAAAAATAATGATGAACACATCCAGGTTCATCAATAGCCTCTATCTAATGTGTTGTAATTGTAGTATTTAGATGCCGACTCATGCACATGCACATACGTACATCGTTTGTAGTCCTGTATAGGGCAGTCACGCAGTCACGCCCAGGGAAATTTCAAGAATTGAACAAATTTAGCTAGTTGACGGGCAAATATGAAAACTAAGGTAGGTTTGAAGAGAGGTATTATATTGGCAGCCCAACATAAAGCAGGTAGTAGAAGAGATTAGGATTAAGAGAAGTAGAGTAGAAAGGGAGAGAAGAGGTACATTACAATACACACTCAAAATACATTAGGATTTAAATAGCTAAATACATACGTATTTAAAATACTTCAAATACTCAAAGTACAGTAAATACAATAATTTTTTGTTATTACTTTTATTGCAACAATTTATTGTAATTGTCAATTACAGTAAATTACTAATTAACGGTCATCAATGTCTGAACAATAACTTATAAGCCTAACTCAAATAAGCGGAATTGCCTTTTAAAGCGACCAGTTTTTCAAACAAATCATCAATCATCCCCTATTTGACGAATGTATATTAAACTGGCGCGGATGAACGTAAACTAATGTTATAAGTAGAGCTCGGACATGTAGGCAGTAGGCACTAAAAAGGTCGAAAATAGGTAGAAAAATAGGCACACTTAAAACTTAAAAATATGCAGAGAATACGCATTCTAGTTGACAAAAGGTAGGCATTTAAGAAGTAAAAATTTAAAATTATGCAAGTAAATGGGCATTATGGTTCAATAATATTAAAATTTATACGCAATACGTACTACATAAAAGATGAACACAAATCTAAAAGATCTAATTTCTTCGATTGGCAAAGCATATTGCTGAGTTAGATAATATTTTCTAAGCGTTGACTCGTGTGGAATTTTATATTTTGTTGGTTAAACTGGTTAAATGTTGGATTTTCAAGTTTTGAAAATGGAATGTTTTGCGGCATGGCAGAAGTGAGTTCAAATTCTTTCTTGTCTTCGTCTTGAACTTGCTGAAGAAGGTTTGAATAGTTTTTCACACCTTCCGCATTTTTTGCATGAGCTGCAGTGTTTTTATGTCGTAAGAAATATTTTTTTGCTGTTTCCCTTTTCACAACAGTGGCAAAAAAGTACATTTCCAGTTTGCCGTGAATCTTCTCCATAAATCTACTCTTTTAGCAATGCACTTCTTGCAACTTTCTCTTTTGTTATTGTAGCATGCAAGCTTAACAAGAACGGCAAATTTACTGATTGGCATGTACTAAATTTCGAAACCAATACAAAATTATCGAATAAAACTCTGCCTATCTTGTATAATTAATTCTACCTTCTAAAAGTGAAAGATGCCAGGAGCGCTATTTTTTTAGACATTTGAGTTCTTGGTAAGGAACAGCTGCCATATTATCCTCACTAATCATTCTGAAGATCTAAAAGCAATTTCCTATTCTCTGGAGCGCCCTGGCGGGCTTCGGCGAAGTAGATGAGGTAACCCGCACGGTGTCAAATTCTCATACGCCTCTAAGCGGTGTCCCTACTGTCACCTCCTTACTTTTTCAAAAGGAGCGAATCCTCCTCCCTGTCGGTAGGGCGTGGATGGTGAACAAACTAACAGTCACCAACCACTGGATTAGATTCGTCGTCAAATCTAAGCCTGTCCGACCTCTCAGATAGAATTACCTCGATTTTGGGAGGAGGTAGATGACCTTGAGTAATAATCCCTAATTACTCTTTGTCGTGACTCAATTGGATGATAAGTCATAACATTCACATGAAGAAAGTTCACAGCTGACTTCCTTCCTGAGGGATAGGGTCCTGACATATGCACTGGGATTTCAATAAGAACATCATAGTCGTATGTTTTAAAACAATAACCGGATAAATATATTCTATTTAAAAGAATTATTACACTGTACACTCGAATTTGTCTGAGAGTACCTTTGCTATTATCAGATTTGAAACAAAACTGGTGAACAAAATGTCACGAAAACCTTTGCTGAATTATAATTTAAAACTCTTTGTTTTCGTTGAATACTAGCACAAATTAGCACAAATTCACAGAAAAAGAAAAAAAAAGTCCAGTGATAACCTCTTTACATACGAATACCATTACACAATTTTGCTGGAAAAACACATAAAAGAGTACATACACATAATATTACACTATACAAAGAAAACCTATTACACTCTGAAATATTCCAACGTTTTACACGAAACAAAACAGTTTGGTTTGTTCAAAACAAAATAATTTGTAACTTCTCCAGTTACACGATATTTAGTTTAGCTGATGATCAACTGAAATTAGATTTGTTTGAATCACTGAGATCTCTCAGTATACAAAAAAAATTCAAATTTATAATAAAGTACTTTTGTTATTACCATACTGGTAACTCGTTACTCAAGTGCATATCTTATTTCCAGAACAAGAATTTCCCTCCGTTATTTCACATGCAACATTATATGAACAATCACTTAACATGAAACACTGTTACAAATCAAACACAGAAAAATTATATCTTAAATTTACAATAGTCCTTTTCATGTATCTGAATTCAGTAACGAATCTATAACTCTAGCTGACATTCGAATACAGAATTTACATTTTCTTTACGGAAATTGTATATGATTACAGGCACTAATCTCATGAACTAGCATAGTCAGTAAAAAGTTCTGCAATCTGGCTAGCACCTCAATTTATAATCTGGATTGAATCAGATAAACTCGCAGGAACTCGTGCGGCGTGCGACGGCTCGACGTTTTCTCGAGGTCGTCCGAAGTTTGAAGCGGCTGCGAAGAATTTCCTATGTGCCCTCCAATTACGTCCAATATAAAATCGGGATGTTTGCGACTGCTTTTCCA
Organism: Teleogryllus occipitalis; assembly: GCA_011170035.1. Classification (NCBI taxonomy): domain Eukaryota; kingdom Metazoa; phylum Arthropoda; class Insecta; order Orthoptera; family Gryllidae; genus Teleogryllus; species Teleogryllus occipitalis. The sequence goes on along the minus strand of BLKR01003089.1, from coordinate 50,448 downwards.
CTCCCCTTTCCTTTCTTCAGTAGACGTTGCTATGTACGCCGAATGAAGCGTGGTCAACTCGGGTTTCAATAAATCCAAGCGATAGTTTTAAAAGCTGAAATAAAATATATTCATAGTACTATTTCCATACTATAAATTACTCATTCAAGTTTATACGCGTTTCCGACTGCTGGTTTCTGACGCAGTATAAATCTTATTATTCATTTATTAATTGTTCTCCATTCAATTATACTCATACCTTATGCATAATATATTCGTCTATTCTTTAAGCAAGTTATTATAATAATCAAATAGATTACCTTATTCTAAAAGCTTCAGTAGTCGGTATTTCCCAGAGTGGCGTGATCCGTTGCTTCACCATTTCTCTGCGGGTACCGTTTCAGTCGCTCTTCATTCACGAAAGAAAATGTCCGAATCTCCTTTGAGTAGGTTAAAATTCAGTAAATCTTGCCTACTAAATTCCCATTGGTTCTTCGGCCGTTCCTATGACTGAATATTTCGTCATCTGCGCTTGCGAATTTGTTACGAGCGCTACTCGTAGCTGTCTCGTGAACTACTTGAGAATCGGCGTGTTGGAAAGAATTTTCTTCCATCATCGGGCGTAATCTGTCGGATTACCTGATAACTTCCTGGTCTAATAGATACCGATAGATGTATTAAACGAAAATAAATGTATATTTTCGTGATGTAAACGTCTGAGCGGTTACATAACTCCCCCTTCAAAGATTTTTTCTTAACGCTCTCGATTAGGCAATTATCTCTAAAATAAACATTTATAGGCATTATAAAACCCTCGTAAAAGCAATTTTTGAAGTAAATATTGATAATGGGGTAAGTTATCTAAAAATACATTCAAAAAATAAAATAGGCAAAAAGGGCTTTGTGCAGACTCTAGATATAAGGAATAAACACATTTATTTGCTGTCGGAAAATTGTTAAGGATTTTTAATGATTTAGATGTATAATTTAAAAATGAAGAGAATTCAAATTCAACAGCTGAAAGGGGCTTTTATTTTTGTTTCAATGAGGTTCATTCACTAGGAGAATCATGCTAAAAGGAACTATCGTCGTTATCTTATCTGTATTTGAAGTATTTTTAGTATTTCCTTTTTTAAACACACCGATTTTATGTATTTAAATACATCTCTAAAATACATGTTCAAAACACTCTAAAATACAATTATTCAAATACAAAATGTATTTAAAATACGTATTTCAAATACAAGTATTTAAATCCTGCCCAACCCTGCTCATTTGTTTATAAGATTCTCTAGTTTCTTCTGAATTATTTTCGAACATTCTATTGTACGCGTGTTTCTTATCATCAATGGCTTGGGCGATTTCGGGTGTCCATATTTTCAATCCTTTTCTTTTGTTTTTACAATTTGTACCTAAGGCATCATTAGCTGCTTTATTTATTATACTTTTTATACTATTCCATTCTTTATCCACGTTAACTTCTATCGGGATCCGTACATCACTCCCACGGAACCCTCGGATCAGATATTTGAGACGCTACTTTTCTGTTTGCTATAAGTAATTGACCTGCTACCACTCGCGCTCCAGGTGTACTTATGTCCTTATCCCTGTAGAACGTGTTGATAATTTTAAGATAATTATCATTATAGGTAGCAGATTCTCGCAATTCTTCTCCGTTTTTGTCGATATATTCTTCCCCATAACATTCTACAAGGTTTGAAATTGGTTGTTTACCTACTCTAGCATTAGATCCTCTGCTATGATTAAGATCTTTATACATCTGCATCTGTTTTTGTGGTATTTCATAAAATATTTTCATTTCCTCTGTTTAGCCATCTTCTGAAGTGTAAACTCTGTCCACATATGATATAATTAAGTAGCCGTTTCACTTTTAAATCTTATCAGAATCCGGTCGTATATCTAGGTATAAATGTGTATTTTTTCCCACATTTTATCAATAAAAAGTTAATTGCTAAAAGAGTCGATTTATGGAGAAGATTCACGGCAAACTGGAAATGTATTTTTTGCCACTGTTGTGAAAAGGGAAACTGCAAAAAAATATTTCTTACGACATAAAAACACTGCAGCTCATGCAAAAAATGCGGAAGGCGTGAAAAAATTTTGAGATGAACAAACATTTTTTAAAGTTTTTAAAGATTCTTATTAAGGAAAACTAACATTCTAACTCTTTCTGGGTCCATTCCAACACACACATGACTCCCATCCAATTTCTCTGTCATGTGTGTGTTTAAACCTAACGGGAGGTTTGCCGACGTGATCAGTGAATTGGACACCCACACAAAAACTCTCACCAAACGGGATACAGTCATCATCATAGGAGGGCAGAATGACATCAATTTAGGTGGTCACTTTACACCTGAGCAACATGTTGACAAACTACAACGTGCCGCCCAAAACACAAACATTTTAATCTCGACTCTGCCCTTCTGGTACAACAAACCAACACTGTGCAAAGAAATTAGACACACAAACAACAAATTAAAACTGCATCTGAGAGGCACACATGTTAAATTATTTGAGCTTAACTTTCTCCCCGAAAAAACACTTCACCTGGCATGGTCTTCACTTGAACCTTGTCGGAAAACATGCACTCAGTAGCGAACTTGCAAAACACATCCTCACCTCAGCAGTATCCTACCCAAGACTCATCCCCACCTACATCTCCTAGTTCTCTTCCATCCTCCGGAACCCCTTTGGACCCAATTACCTTATCCCCTGAACCTAATCCTTGTACTACCTCCCCCATTATTCATTTCCCTACATCTGTAACCCCTCCCTCACCTCCTAACACTGCTGGGACACGATACTTCCTTCGACCACGCACTCGAGGTAAAAATGAGATAAATAAATAGCAACTACAGTCAGATGCAGCAGAAAAGCATCCGTGTAGGTACATGCAAAAGATTCAAATAATGCATCATAATGTGCAATCTCTTTCAAATAAAATTGAATTTATCGAGGCAGCATTAGAGTGTGATCTCAGTCAAATAGATGTTCTTTGCTTTACAGAACATTGGTTATCTCATGATGATCTAAACACACTCCAAATTCCTAGTTTTTACGTTGCAAGATCTTATTGTAGAGTAAGGGAATCAAATAAAGGCCCTGCTTACGGAGGTTCGTGTATTTATGTAAGAAATAATATTGACTCTACCTTCTTGTCAGAATTCAATTTATATGCAGTTGAAAAAGTTTTTGAAATAACAGTCGTGCATCTTACTACGCTCAAAATTATCTTACTTTGCATCTACAGACCTCCAACAAAGCAAGCTTTAGATTATTTCAATTTCTTAGAAAATCTAGAGATAACTCTGAACAAAATTAGTAATCTCTCTTTTAAATCCATTGTTGTATGTGGAAATTTCAATATTGATTTTCTGAGCGAATCCCACGAAAAAGAGCAGTTTCTCAATTTAATTCATTCTTTTAATTTAGATATTACAGTGAACGTACCTACACGGAATACTCTTAAATCACAAACAGCAATAGATCAAATTATAATTAACAAAACCACAACTAGATATGAAGTAATAACGAATAATCTAGGTTACAGTGACCACGATGCACAAATTCTTACAATTACTAATAACATTAATACTGACACAATAAATAAAACACGCATGTGCAGATCATTTACTTAAGTTAACATAAAATTATTTACGGACTACTTGCTGCAAGAATCATGGGAGGCAGTTTATAACGCTATTGACTCAAATGAAAAATATAATATATTTTTCTCAAAGCTTTCATTTCTCTTTAACGCATGCTTTCCTATTAAAAAGAGAAAATTAAACATTTCACGAAAAAGTAATACTTGGATCACACAAGGAATTAGAACAATCGTGTAAAAATAAACGTACTCTCTACTTTATTTCTAAACATCATAACGTATCACCCGGTTTCCACGTCTACTTCCGAGAATATAAAAGAATTTTAAGGAAAATAATAGTTCAGGCAAAAATAATGTAAAATTATGAGGATATTTTGAACACTAGAAACAAAACTAAAGCAATGTGGAACATCGTTCAAAATTCGACCACGTCATCACGACATTTCGTAGAGAATGTTGTTTTAAAGGATAATGAAAGAGAAACAAGAAATCCAGAAAAAGTTGCGAATCTCTTCCACCAACACTTTTCTAGAATTGCGGTTGATCTCACGAAGGGACTAAAATCACAAAATTCAACATCATATGCTTCCCAAAAAAATTTCGGCACGATGTTTATTTACGAAACTTCTTCTAACGAAATCCTCAGAATAGTCAGTAAATTAAAAAATAAATATTCATCAGGTTTAGATGAATTTCCGGATTGTTTATTAAAAACGTGTGCACCTGCCATTATACACCCATTAACTCACATTTTCAATGCTTCCTTGTGCACAGGAATATTTCCAGATACCTTCAAAACAGCCAAAATTAAGCCACTTTATAAAAAAGGGAAAAGAATTGAAATTCAAAATTACCGGCCAATTTCTCTTTTGTCAGTTTTCTCAAAAATATTAGAGAGGCTTTTCTATACGCGAATGGAAACTTTTCTCAGGAAAAGCGAAGCGTTTTCAGACTCACAACACGGTTTCAGGAAATCAAAATCTACGGAAACTGCCGTATTTTCTTTCCTTAAAGATGTTGCTTCATCAATGGATCAAAATGAAGAACCCATTGGAATATTTTTAGATCTTTCGAAAGCTTTTGACGTTATTAACCGTAACATCTTGCTCTCAAAATTACCTTCTTATGGAATTCGTGGTATTGCCCTAGATTGGATAACCTCGTACCTTAAAAATCGATCTCAAAGAGTAGAAATACCGTACGGGCACGAAAGGACATTATTTACTTATCTCTCCAATTCTTTGCCAATTGAACATGGGGTCCCACAGGGTTCGATCTTAGGTCCTATCCTCTTTCTGTTGTACGTAAACGATATGCCCTCATCTATTAAAAACGGAAGAACAGTTCTTTTTGCCGATGACACGAATGTTCTTTGCAAAAAAGAAACAATAAATAGTACAATTTCAGAAATTTCAAATTGGTTTTGTAATAACAAATTAATAGTTAACGAAGGAAAAACGGTCTCAATGCAATTTTGCGTTTCAAATCGGCAATCGTATGCTCCATTAAAAATGAACAATATGCAATTAGCTGATGTTAAGGTAACAACATTTCTAGGTCTCTCAATTCAATCAAACCTCAAATGGAATGTACATATAATAGAATTAAACACTAAATTAAGCTCATTATGTTATGCATTCAGAATTCTTTCTAATTCTGTCAGCCTTCATGCAGCTCGTTGCGTGTATTTTGCAAATGTACATTCCCGCCTGAGATATGGCATAATATTTTGGGGAAGCTCATCCTTTAGTTCCCAGACATTTAGATTGCAAAAGAAAATTATCCGAATAATGAAAAAATCCCACCCACGTGATCCGTGCAAGCCTCTTTTCATTGAGCTTGGAATCTTACCATTGCCTTGCCTATTTATTTATGAGTCTGCAGTATTTGTCAAAACTGACTTACTTAACGGTGGGAACATATTTTCATGTAATACTGATATTTATAGTTACAACACTCGACGTAGAAATCATGTTCATCAAGTGTCAGTATCAATAGCTCACTACAAGAAATCCACATACAATACATGTACGCTACTTTACAATGCATTGCCAGATGAAATTAAACAATTAAAATTGGTACACAAATTTAAATTAAAAGTAAAATCTTTTCTGCTGCAAAACTGTTTCTATACAATTAGAGACTATACTGATCGCCAAAAAGAAACATAATGTTTACTTTAACAAAAACAAGATATAGTATAATGAATTAGTTTACATTTGCATTGTATAATTTTAAAAAAAGACTCAATATGCCTGTAACAAATAATGTACTTCCGGGTCAATGACCCCCATCTCGATCGGGTTTTTGTCCAGTTTCCCTGATCAGAAAAATCAAATTTGTTCGTTCCTTTACCGCTAAAATTTAATTTTCTATTATTTGGCAACGAAAATATCTAGTTTTTGAAATGTTAATCTCTCGCTTTTTTAAATTTGTTATTATTATTATTATTATTATTATTATTAATCTTTCAACTATTAATAGTTAAATTGTTGGGAAGGGATTCTGAAACTCAACAAAGCGTGCGCAGATGATTTTCTCCCCCATACGTCACATACAGTTTTTGACTGTTTTTGACTAAATAAATAAATAAATAAATTGAGCAAATGCTGAGATGGCCCCTTGATTTACTTGTGGACGTAAATGTAGCTTAACTATGCGCACGTTTTCTTGAGCTTTCCTTTTGCTTGCAGTGGTAGTAGACCTTAGGGTGAGTTTCTATTTGTTAGCAATAGAGAAAAATCAAATCCGTTCGTTTACCGTTACAAATAAGTTTTCTATAATTCGGCAACGAAAATATCTAGTTTTTGAAATATGAATCTCTCACTTTTTTAAAATTTATTATTATTATTATTATTATTATTATTATTATTATTATTATTATTATTATTATTATTATTATTATTATTATTATAATTATTATTGTTAATATTATTATTATTACTATTTTTTCATCTTTCAACTATTAATAGTAAAATAGTTGGGAAGGGATTCTGAAACTCAAGAAAGCGTGCGCAGATAATTTCTCCCTTCATACGTCACATACAGTTTTTTTTTTAAAAAAAAGACAACCGTTCAAAAGCAATAACAAGAAAATTTGCTTACATGATACGCAAAGATAATAAATCGATCAGTATTATTGAGAACAATAGATTCAAGGAATTAATTAAACATCTTGAACCTAGATACGCCATGCCCACAAGAAAATTAAAACCCCAACTCACGATTTCGATTCTCCGATATTTCAGTAGTTAAAAAAATTAAATCACTGTATATGATTCCGAATAACTCATTTTCATTATATACATTAGAAATTTCAAATTAGCCAAGCATTTATTGTTCAAAATTTTAATTCATTTAATTTATTTTGTTAGCATTCTCAAATACAGAACTCCCGACAATGCATTGACAACTGGTCTCTTTATAGGCATATTCAGAAGAGTGACTACGAAAGATGGTGTGTATACAAAACCACCGCACAAACGGATGAATTAAATGTGCGGACTTGCTTTCTCCTGATGCAAATGTACTATCTTACTGGAAAAACAAAATTACTCTCCCCAAGTTAAGAAAAAGTGCTGTTCGATACCTGTGCATTCCATCAGCTTCAGTGTGTTCGGAGAGACTTTCCAGTACAACTGGATTGATATGTGACAAACAAGGGAAATATAATGTATTTATTTATTTATTTAGTCAAAAACAGTCAAAAACTGTATGTGACGTATGGGGGAGAAAATCATCTGCGCACGCTTTCTTGAGTTTCAGAATCCCTTCCCAACAATTTAACTATTAATAGTTGAAAGATTAATAATAATAATAATAATAATAATAATAATAATAATAATAATAACAAATTTAAAAAAGCGAGAGATTAACATTTCAAAAACTAGATATTTTCGTAGCCAAATTATAGAAAACTTATTTTTAACGGTAAAGAAACGAACAGACTTGATTTTTCTGTATTGTTAACAAAACAGAAACTCACCCTAAGCTCTACTACCACTACAAGCAAAGAAAAGTTCAACAAAACGTACGCATAGTGAAGCTACATTTACGTCCAGAAGCAAATCAAGGGGCCATCTCAGCATTTGCTCAATGGATCAGGGAAACTGGACAAAAACCTGATCGAGATGGGGGTCATTGACCCGGAAGTACATTATTTGTTACAGGCATATTGAGTCTTTTTTTTAAATTATACAATGCAAATGTAAACTAATTCATTATACTATATCTTGTTTTTGTTAAAGTAAACATTATGTTTCTTTTTGGCGATCAGTATAGTCTCTAATTGTATAGAAACAGTTTTGCAGCAGAAAAGATTTTACTTTTAATTTAAATTTGTGTACCAATTTTAATTGTTTAATTTCATCTGGCAATGCATTGTAAAGTAGCGTACATGTATTGTATGTGGATTTCTTGTAGTGAGCTATTGATACTGACACTTGATGAACATGATTTCTACGTCGAGTGTTGTAACTATAAATATCAGTATTACATGAAAATATGTTCCCGCCGTTAAGTAAGTCAGTTTTGACAAATACTACAGACTCATAAATAAATAGTCAAGGCAATGGTAAGATTCCAAGCTCAATGAAAAGAGGCTTGCACGGATCACGTGGATGGGATTTTTTCATTATTCGGATAATTTTCTTTTGCAATCTAAATGTCTGGGAACTAAAGGATGAGCTTCCCCAAAATTTTATGCCATATCTCAGGCGGGAATGTACATTTGCAAAATACACGCAACGAGCTGCATGAAGGCTGACAGAATTAGAAAGAATTCTGAATGCATAACACAATGAGCTTAGTTTAGTGTTTAATTCTGTTATATGTACGTTCCATTTGAGGTTTGATTGAATTGAGAGACCTAGAAATGTTGTTACCTTAACATCAGCTAATTGCATATTGTTCATTTTCAATGGAGCATACGATTGCATTTGAAACGCAAAATTGCATTGAGACAGTTTTTCCTTCGTTAACTATTAACGTTAGCGTTTCCTTCGTTAACGTCTTCTGATTTAAATTTGTTATTTGTGACCAAAAAATCAATGGGTGTTGGTTGATTTGTGTTGAAACTTGATGATCTTGACAGGACTAGCCATGGGTCAATAACTTCTACAAACATGTACTACAATCTGCGACGATTCCAACGTTCGATGCAACATTAGCTGGCTTGGGTCTCTTGTGTTCAGTGGAGCTGAATACTACCCGGTGTATTGATGTAACATGTTTTTTTAATTACTAGTATTGTGCGATTTTCCACCATGCGATTTTTTTTTTATTTTTTACATATTCTACAATTAGCACGATTATCATCTTCCGAGTCCTCTTCAAAATAATTCCTCACTTCACTCTTTTTGTTTATGGAATGCACTAATCTAGTCGTCTTTCGGTCACTTTAAAATGTAGAACTAAAGTCAAGATTTCCGTCAGATGCCTCCGCAGTAGGCTGAGGAGGAGAGTATCCCGGGAAGAAACGCTGTTATCGAGCATTGCTCATCGTGCCTGTCGTCACTTGATTGCCGGGAGCTCACAAGGATGAGTTTCCCCAAGCTGAATTGGTCGCGAATTGCGTGCTATCTCAAGAGATGGTGACAGGAGCGAGTGGGGCACGGCGCTCGGACGTTGCAGCGTTGGATAATTTCAACGACTGTAAGTGAATGCGATTAGACGGACACTTCCTTGTTGCTAACAGAAGAAAAATGGGAGAAAAAGGAATGTAAAGAATACAATTCTTCTGTAAAATCAGAAGAGATGGGGAATGGCATAAATAATTAAAAGTATCGAGTCATTTTCCGAAAGTATCGATCGCTACCGATACCACCCGAGTATCGAGGGTGTCGAGGTATCGAAAGTATCGAGGACCTATTCCCTAGATTCCACTACTAGATATTTTGTTCCTTTGCATTTCATTTTGGTTACTGATATTAGGACTATATTTGTTTTAAGTTTATTTTTAAGTTCCGTTTTTATTTTTTATTATTCTAACAGTCCATACTCCCATCTTAAGTCCATCTATTATTCCGAGTCATTTGTTCTTTTTCTCGCTACGGTCCTAACTTGGCTTGGGATGTTGAAAAGTTTCAATAACTTCAATTTCCCCATAAGAGGTTACGGGCCTATTGATGAGTAAGTCTAGTGATGGGGATGTCATATTAACGCCGCTCGACATGCATCCCGATTTGAATTCCTCAAAAGGATAAGGTGCTTCTTCCGCCAGATATGCCATTCCAAAGGTCCCTTCTTCCATACCTGTAGCTGCCGTTGGGGTCTTCACGGTTACCCGGGCAGGTGGCCCTTAAAAGGGCTACCAGCCGAGTCAGCTGGGCCAAGGTTTTTTTAAAGAGCTGTTACTCCTCTATCACACCCCTCTTTATCCTGACTTGTGACTGGCAGAGCCTAATAAAATTTGTCATTATTATAATTATATGAGAATGATAGTATATGCGTGAAATGCGGCCGAGCAAAGAAGTCAAAAACAAAAACACTCAGAAATCAAAGGAGTAGGCAGTTAACATGCCAAAAGAACCGCAAGTTAGTCCAGTCAAATGGTGATCAAAAGTGCCCGATCCAAGAAAAAATTGCGGAAGTTTTTTCTCAGCGGTTCTGTACGTTTTTGAGGGGGCTAAATTCTGTTTTCATGTTTGCCTAAAAAAAGGACGGCTTTACAGAGAAAATTGCAAAAATTTCACCGTCGCTTATATCTTCAAAGCTATGGGTTTTATCGATATACAATTGTCCTTTAAAAAATTAAAGTAGATAAAATTGTCTACAAAATACATACTTTATCTTTAAATTTCTGATAACTGTTAAGGCGCTAGAGAGCGCTGAAAACGGTTAGTTTTTAGGCTTCTGGCCAAAGCGGGAGAATAGCTCTTTGTGTACATATGTTTTATTAAACGGTAGCGAATATTCATTTTTTATTAAATCCTACCAAAAAGCTGTTGCTATTTGCACTTATAATGACCACTTGCACATATAATGAGCTAGGATATGGATTCTAAAGCTCAAGAAAAGATGCGCAGATTGCATTTCTACCACGTAGTACGAAACATTTTTTAATACTTTTGTTATGTTAAATAAATAAATAAATAAACAAGAGGCAAACATCAAAATTATTTTCAAACTCATAGAACTTCAAGGCAGCTGGACGAGCACACGCAGAGAAATGTTTGAATTTTCATAAACTGTTTTTTCTTCCAATTTAATTACATATCACTACAGAAATCAGGGTTATCACTAGACATCGGATGTTTAGGGAAATGCCTATTTTTTTCTAGAGAACTTATTTAAAGGCTGATAATATATGTCCACGAATCATGACAAATGATGACATTTGACGGAATTTTATAATGCTTATTTTTGCTTATTTTAGCATAGATGCCTATTTTTTGCATAAATACCTTTTTCAGGACTTTTTTTGCATTTTATTTATTATATTTATATACAATGCTAAGATATCGGAAAATCGGCGATGGTCCAACGTGACCATTCATTACGAAATCTTCAATTCACGTCTTGAAATTTAAAATTACGAGTGAATTCCTGAAAGTATACCGACTGATTTTTCTCCATTTCCCTATTTCACAATTACTAGCCATGACCTGAGAACATGGACCATTGACAATACGTCGAAGGAACAGAAATTTTAAGTGGAAATAAATATAAATTCCCAGAAGGTTTCAGTGTTGCTAGTGTTGGACTGCTAAAATATATGCCAGTCACATCGTTCAGAGATATCGTTCTCCGCATTCAAACTGATTTTGTCTCCCAGTCGTCGAAAATTTGAAATTGTGATCCTTGAAAAGTTACTGGTAACATGTAAATATTACTGGTTAATGGAAACTATTAAGAATAAAATGTAGAAGAGTTGTAAATATGTAAATCTAGTTTTACATTAAAATGTACGAACTGGTTTTGTGCATTTAAGTTTACAAAATTACATATACAAAAATTACAATTTTCCATTTTATTGTGTATGTAACTTATGACAGTGCCTTTTTCTTCCTTATTCTTGACTTTTTGAGCGCCTTTTTAGGCGCCTAAAAGACGATTTTTTAGAGCCTAAACATCCGATGTCTAGTTATCACTAAGTAATATTGATGACTCCATTTTTTATTTAATTTTGAATGCATATTTTAAAGGATCACAAGGCCATTTGACTCTAAACATTAGGGTACCCATTTCATCTCTCTACTTCAGCGATCTATTGTATTTTCCAACGACCCACAAAACGGGGGTGAGACGAAACGTGCCTCTGAGGAACAGAAGTTACATTTGAGGGCCTCTCCCGTGCACCGCCCAGGGGAGCGCGACGCGGCTCTTGTTATCGTAGGGTCTCGGCCCTTAAGAGGCCTAATAAAGCGCTTGTTTACTCGCGCCGCCCCCGCCCCCGCCCCATTCACAGCCAGCCGGCGCTGCGCTCAGCTGCGCCCCAGCCCCATTCACGGACGGGCGAGTAAACAAACAGGCGACACTCCGCCGTCGCACACCCGGTACCCTCGCCCACACACCTACTCGCTTTCATTCAACTTGGATTAGCCGGTACGTATTAACAAACGCTCTTGTAAACATTCTAAAATATTTGCAGTAATCGAATAGTAATTACTTCTTGTTAAATTCGACACTAGATATTTCGTAGATGCTAGATCGAATTCAGGCGCAGCTTGGAGGAGAATTCTAGCGGTCGGCTGCTTTGATTAGTTTTGCGTGGCGAATTCCAGAGCAGTACCTCAACGAACGGACTGCGCGCAATCTTCCCCACAGGAGGGGATCCCGATGACGTAGGTTGTCAGGATCTCTGGTGGTGTCGTAGACGACCGCCCGGACCCTGAGTCTCGTGGTGTCGCTCACGTCGTTAGCTTGAAGATGCAGGCAGTGAGAAGGCGTACACCTTGCTCAGAAAGACACTAACAGGCACTACCCTACCATACATGCCGGGAGACCGGTCGGGAGCTTAGAACTCGTCCCGGCTGGGGTGGTCGGCTGGTGGGAGATACTAAATCCTGCTAGCCGATGGTAGGGCGGCGCCCATCTCACCATCCAGTGGAGGAAAATCACTGCCCCCTTCCGATGAAAAATATACACTACACTTACGGGACTAATGATCTTAGCAGTTGACGCGCCCAGGATCACTAATCAATGAAAAACCGATCAATAGTGGAAAAGGAATTCGTGTAACGCGCGCATGAAACCCATCTAAATATTTACTCAACTCTTGCGATCCCCCGCCTGTAAATATAAGAAGTGAGAAAAAATTATACTGCAGTAAAAATAATTTGTATTTATTTTACTTGTGTTGTATATTAAAATGAATGTATGTTATAATTAATTAAAGCAGAAATTAGTTGACGATGATGACTGTGCTAATCAATAAGAAAGTTGGGAGTGAAGGAAGGACGCATAGACCAGAAAATGTTTGATCACAAGCCGTGCACGCCCCGGCGTGGATGACGCATGCGCGCGAATCTACTGCGCCAATTTAAATGAATTCTAGAGTACACTACATATCAGTTTTGAATACTTTCTTCGTAATGTTACAGATTCAATAAAAAATTGATGAAAAAATATATCCATTTATTGTAATAATTTACATCTAATAACTTTAATTTTTTATGTTTTAATAACAATTTAACTACTTAATATTTTAATGTTTTAGTACAGACTAAAAAATAATTATTTCAGCAAATATTGAAAAATGTAAAAATTAATATCAATGTTACGTCGCACTAAACTGTGGATGTGATAAAAACATTGAACTCTTGCAATTTTCAAAAATTCAAGGAATTGAACAAAATACTGGCACACAACATTTTTATAAGATTTTTTTGTTCTCCCCGAAAAAAAATAGAAAATGTTGGGGCTTAATGTAAAGTAGCGCCAAAAATCAAAATATCTTTTTAATTCAAGGGGCCACAACATCAGGCAGCCTGTTCGAGGAACATCAATTTTGAAGAAAATCCTTTTTATAATTACCGCTCGAAGTATTCACGGACTGTCCGTGAGAAAGTAATTTACCACGTACAGGGACACGAAATATGCACGTTTTACCAGGGTCCACAACACAAGATTTTCTGTCCAAAAAATCACCATTTCTTGCTACGTTAGTAGTACGCGAGTAAGTAACTATCGGCGCTACAGAATGGCACAGACTTTCACATAGGTACTAGTAGTTTCATTTTTCTCTTGCATAAGTGCCAGCTCATAGATTTTGCCGTCTGCTCTTCCCAACTAGCATCAATTGACACCTAAAGGATTTTTTTCACAATTTCTCGGTTTATCTGTCCGCAAATTGTAGAATTAAACTAAGCCTTTAATGACTTCATAACAGTAAAACCTAGTCCTAGATGCCAATTTCCATTGAAAATTTGGAGCCGTTTTTAAGAAAATATCATTTGAGAGTATCAGAAAATGCGCTATTCTGAGCTCATTTCCACAGAAAAATTTTGAGTTTTTTAGATTCCTTGAAGCACATGTGCTCTGAAAAGCAATAAGTGTAAAAGATGCTTCTTAATGTAATTATAAACGACGTGATACTTCAAAAACATTAAATTTGTCATTTTTGAAACACCCAAAGAATACATCAAAATGGCGTTGCCCTTATTATATTCAATTAATATGTAGTATTCAAACAAAAAATTTAAACAAAGAATTTTGAGTTCTTTGAGAAAATACGTTCGAGCGTTTATAAAAAATGCCCAACTTCGAGCTCAATTTGCGAGAAAACTTAAACTTCACCATTTGTCAGTTGAATCACTTTTACGCGTCTATGCAATAAAGAATAAATAACCCCATAATGTAAATGTTACTTTCCTTCCATTTAAAGTACTCCCAAAAATTAAAATTTCCGTTTCAAATTCAAGACGCCGTGACATCAGCCAGATCGATCGGGAAATATCGATGTTGGCGGAAAGCCTGCTTTATAGTTTAGCCGTTGGCGTTTTTCCAGACAGCAAGGCAAACAGACGGATGAAATGACAGACGTTTATGCCGCTAAACGAAAGTTTGGGTATCAAGAACCCACAAAAAATTTATTTTGAGTACATAATGCGTTAGAGGAATTATTAAACCACTTTCTTGACCTGGACCCGAAAATACGTATTTTTCTGCCGAAAATGGTCATTTTTCGTTTCAGTGTTGCATAACTTTCTCTGCACTGAGTGTGTAGTATGCGAGAAAGTAGTAGCGTCTAGTCTTTTAATCTATTTCTTCACATTAGGGACTTACTCCATTTTCTTCCTAAAACTAATTCTACAATTAATTTACGTCTTAGAAGTTTCAAAATATTTCCGAGGGTACACATTGTCCTAGGCACAGGTTTCTAGAACGCGATGTCTGCCGTACAGACAAGTAGTTACTAAAAGTTAATTCCATGTAGAGGTGGTTTAGGAAATTGATTTTTCATTTTGCATTCTTCAGGTCAGATTTTTTGAAGCTATTACAATACATCATATCTTACAATAGTTCTCAGCATTGTTACACTTTCTCACGTCCTATAGGCAAATACATCATTCATTAAAACATCGCAACGCATATTCAACGAGGCAACGGGCTGAACGGCGTATCGGAGTAGGTTCTTCAAGGTGACGACTACATTTGCCACCCGGAAGTCCGTCGATGAATTCGGTTCATTTACTGCACAGGACGCGTGGTTGAGACGCCGAATGACTGCAAATGCCACAATATGGCGCGGCGTTTAAACAACGCAAAGGTCTGCACTTGACACTTTCTGATGCTTGTGCTTTGCAGGAACGCTTTCAGAATCGGTTGCAGATTTTAAGAACCACCCCTGTTACCCCTTTTACGATTCACAAATCATCCACAGGTTAATTTAATTGAATGGTGAATTATTATTTTAATTTCTTGCCCTTACGCAGGTACTTCAAGAAGATAAAGTTATGTAATTGTGCGCCGGAAAACGGCAATTTTTTGGCAGAAAACCTGTTTCCCTAGTAACGTAAAAGTTGATAAATCCAGTTGCTAAATATAAAAAAAATCTCTAAAACGTGGTGTTGCCAGAATCCATGTTTGTGGGTCCTTGATACCGGAAAATTGATTGGTGTGTCTGTTGACTCGTGTCTGTCCGTCGGTGGTCAACGCTAGCGCCTAAACCGTTCAGACGATTTTCTTCAAAATTGATCTTCCCCGATCGATCTGAATGCACTCGAGGCTTTGGGAGTTCGAAACAGATTTTCGTTGGCGAGGGTTCTTTTCATGAAGCGAGGATTTACGCTTTTAATCGTCGGCCCTCGTTGAATCCACGCGGCTCTTCTGTGGCGTAGGGGTAAGAGCGACGGCGAGTTTACTCTGAGGATTTGACTTTGGAGCGGAAAAATGGTTGTTGGTAGGAAACAATTTTTTCTACTCCCATTGTATATTGCTGTCATTTGATGGCTGCCATCAGTTACATAATGATACTCGTTACGATACAGATTTCTTTATGAATCAGATCCTTGGTCAATCACGGAGAAGTTTACAATTGACAATTAATCATTGAGGATCGTTCTAGAAAATGTTTCGTTCGATTGTGTACATTGTATTTGCATTTGATATTACATATTATGCTTGTCAGTTTTAATTTATTTTACTATTAGTAATTTTCCGTGGAATATTATTTAAAATAACTGTTTAATTTCACTATGATCCTATTTGACTAGCGCAGTACTCCCTCGCAGCCGGACTAG
Source organism: Teleogryllus occipitalis (assembly GCA_011170035.1). Taxonomy (NCBI): domain Eukaryota; kingdom Metazoa; phylum Arthropoda; class Insecta; order Orthoptera; family Gryllidae; genus Teleogryllus; species Teleogryllus occipitalis. Next base: position 34,155 of record BLKR01003089.1, on the reverse strand, counting down.
TACTACAGCCACATGCGGCAGCATGCGAGGGTAGGGTTAGGGAGCTGTCCGCTAGGTGACCTTGGCTCAATCCTGCATGTCAACCGCCAAGAAACAATTCAATGTAAAAGTTTAACTTATAAAAGTCGTAGAAAAAGTGCCGTATGAAACTCCACGTAGTGGGTATTAACACACTCGTGTGAAGTTAACTCACTCGTTCCTCGCTCAAATCGTAATATCACACTCGTGTATTAATACGCATCATTTTAAAATGTACGTTTGCAGATTTCTGTAGTGGTATAATATAGTGGAGCATTTAGAAATAATGCAAGAAGGTATGTGCTTTGTTAACATCGCTAGTTCTAGTAGCTATCTTATTGTAGGAGCAATTCGGTCAGAGCTTCCAGACCTTTTGTTCCCATCGGAGAGGTTTGCAGTTGTCTACAATGTATACTGTCTGAGTAATTCTCATTCATTTTTCGTGCTCGCGCATCTAAGCTTTGCTATGCCTCCTTCCAGACTTGCTATGAGTTACAACAAGGCGGCGTGCAGTTCCTTGAGCGCTGCGACAAGTTCAATGAGACAAACATTGTCTTGGCACTGACATCACGTTTTTTCTGTTGATATCACATTCGCTTTCAATATCTGTACTAATGCAATAAATCTAAACATAAACTATTTTTCGAATGTACTCTAGAGATATCATTAATATTTACACATAAATAATCTTCCTGATATTTGCTTATAATGTCGGTGATGAATATATTTTAGCACGTTTTCGGTTCGATTCCAGTTTTCAATCTCTGTTTTATGGAGACATAACTGTCACCACCTACGACATTCTACCACGAACCACGCTGGTGCTTCTTCAAGAGTTCCGACTACAAATGTAGGAGCAAACTGGTGTATTTCCTTCCTTGCTGTAGTTTTGGAAGATAGCAAACGAAACGAACTGGCGATATTTTGACAAACAAATGCAACTCAGCGCATTTGAAACGAGTCATTTATCCAAATCTGCTCTCCCCGCTGGTGAGGCGGAAAGGATGGTGGGTGGTCGTGGAATCCGAAGGAGGGAGCGCGGGCGGGGGTGGGGGCGGCAGCTGGCAACAGCCGGTGCGGTGAAGCGGGGAGTGGGGTGGGGAGCGGGAAGGTGCTGGAAAGAAGAGCCTATTTGCGGCCATTCACAAAACACCGGGTGCCGCGGGTTGACTCTGACGAGGAGCGCCCGCCATGCGCTCTGGCGGCAGCGAGGCATCTGCGCTCATTGGCTCCGGTGGGAAGCACTCTTTGGCGCAGCTCTCGCCTCATCAGACAACCTCCAACGGGGAAGAGTTTTTGATCGTTTACGATCTATCTTATTTGATTTTATTGTTTTTTTAACGTGTGCTCACAAATGTGCCAGTATTAATATTATTGTTTTCATTTTTTCCACTTCCAAAAAAATGTAATAGGTTTTAGCTTGTGTGCAAATAAACTACTGTACACATTTATTGAGAAATACACTTTAACTTTTCACACACAAATTGTTATTGTTACATACTAACATTTCGGAATATTATTCAGCAAAAAATAGTTATTATTTTGCTTTGCACTCGGGAACATATTTTCGACGGTGCCTCTTGCAAAGTGCGCCCTACTAAAAGCAATTAGAGCAATTTTTCACTCTCCTGAAAATATATATTTTTTACAAAGCATTCGAAATTTAATGTACTTAAATTCATTTAAATATATTTAATAAATCATAATTATTGTGTCATAACTATATTACCGAGAGCAGTAGCACAGTGCATCAACTGATGTCACCCCCACCATCGCCCCAGAAAAAAACACGCACTACAGTTTCGGGACCCGAAATCACTAACCAACAAAAAATAACTATATTGTATAAATAGTGACCCACCAAATATGAACCGCCCCCATAACTTCTAAACGGTTCACTATATCGAAGTGCAGTTTTCGCTCAACAAAGTAGAATAATCCTGGTGGTGGCCGAAATCGCTAGTGTCGTAGTGATTTCGGTCCGAAGGGCTGCAGATTTGTGTTCGTCCTTTCACCTCTTATCATCACCATTTCGTTTCATCTTCATAGTTACCATACCGTTAACTCCAATAGTGGTCGCTAATGACCTAGAAGTTGATGCGACCTTAAATAACAAAGATATATATATATATATATATATATATATATATATATATATATATATATATATATATAGTAATAATCTCCCCCTCTCTCCGCCCTCCTTTGATACCGCGACGCCTCACGTCGCGGCGCCAATGTAACAATATACTACTTCTAATCAAACACGATGGCCCACGCTAGTGCACCACGGTAATATTCCCTTATAAAACCTCACGACGATTGTAATCTTTTCCTCGTCACGCGCACTATCTTGCCCTGCCCTAGCCCTGAATTATAATTGGGTGCCACATTAGCGATTGCCCGTACCTCTGCTAGCTCGTACTATTGTTTATTTCTTACCGTGTCGTAGTCCGCGCGCTCACTCCATACGGAGTTGAAGGAAGGATACGTTTCGTTCGTGCCTGGGTCAACATTCATACAACTACAGAATAAAAAGACATGGAATCACGGTGATTATGAGCCATTGGGATGCTCATGCATTTAATTTAGGATTTTTTTTCGCTGATATCCCTTTCACTAACACAATCTGCCCCTCCGACTTATGAAACATAACAATACGAATATATAAACACACAGGAAATAAAAATAAACATACACACTGAAATTACAATACAAAGAAAAATCTCACCCATCCATCAGAATGCGCATTCTGTCGTGACCTTCCTTATTATACTTAGCCTAACAGAATAACTTGGTCTTCGACAGAACTTCTTTTCTTTCTTTTGAATGGAGCGTAAACAAACCAAAAAAAACAAAAAACAATACAGTTATTGCACAATTCGTGCCACTTCCCTTTTTTCTGCAGCGATGTCACCTTCCGTCAGCGCCCGTCGCTGGTATTTGTCACGTGCATTATTCACGCACGCAGTTCCCCGTTCAGCTGCCACCAGATCCTCGATGCACCCCTCCGTTTAAAGTTTGCCAATGCATCCACAAGTATTGTTTTTTTTTTTGTTTTTGTTTTTTTGTTTTTTTTGGTCTTAATCGCGTCTTCCCTGAATGTTATTTCTACATCTCGCGATATATATATATATATATATATATATATATATATATATATATATATATATATATATATATATATATATATCTTTCGCGACGCTCCTATTTCCTGACACCTAATTTGCGTAAATATTGTCTATGCGGATTTTTTTCGTGAATTTCTAAATGAATTTAAATAAATTTTCGATACACTCAGTCTCAACAATTGTTTTTATGCAACCAAAATAACTTAATAACGTTTTACACGACACTTCCGCAAAAATTTTCAAAAACTTAACACAACATAAAAACGCGTGCGATCATCCTCAGATCCGAACTCTTTCTGTCTGTAACCCAGTTTGCATTGTTGGTCCACACAATCCAAGTGACTGTCTTTTTATTAAACACATGCCCATCACCATAAGAAATGGTCGAAAATGTTTACATTTTTCACTGTTTTGGGGCATCTTGCGTCTTACTCTCTCTTTCATAGTTTTATTAACTTTTGGTTTGTAATTATCACATTACCGAATTCCCTTTTCCCGTTTTCCTTTTTCCAAAAAAAACTTTATTTTCCGTCTTCTCCACTCGTGATGACGTCACTTACATCTTCGGTCGCTCTTTTAATTATTTCTTAGCTCGCTATGCTATGGAACTGGATACTGATTTATTAAAGCCTTACATAAATTCCCCCCCGCGCCGTAACTAATTTTGCCCTGATCTAAATATTTTTCCCTATAATTTCTGTAAGTTTGGCCAAAATCCACCCAGGCATTCACTGGATATTCAATAAAACTCGTTTTGTTGTATACTTTCAGAGGTACAACAATGGTCACCATGTCTTCAACTTCGCCGTTATGCATGCAATTTATACCACTTATAATATTTACGGAACCCGTGGCTCGAATAACGTGATTCTTGGTTCAAAATGTTCCTAAATTTGGGTTCTATTCACTGTTCACAATGCCTATTGCCCCCCCTTTTGTTTTCTATTACTTTCCTAATAATTATTATTACGCGGCGCTGTCGTCTATTGTTTCTTTCATTATTGGCTCCTCTTTGCTTATGTAGAAGTTCCTTGTCCCACGCATTCTTGCGGGCTAGTCTCACAAATCATTACAATATATATATATATATATATATATATATATATATATATATATATATATATATATATATAGAGAGAGAGAGAGAGAGAGAGAAATGGCGCAAGTAGAGATGTTGTTAGTAAAATTTTTCGTTTTCGAGAAATTTTTATCTATCTATTTTTCTCATCAGGAATGGATAGATCATAGAAAGAGGAATACAGTATAATATAGAGGAAGACAATACTTATGTTAGTATTATGATATTAATTCGAGTATAAAATAGACTTTTTCACGTGAAGATAAATTAAACGGGCAATATTTTGTGCAGCAGAAACTGTTGCCTCTGGGGGGGTTGCCTTCGCTTCGCAACTCCGACTCTTACTCGAAGAGGGGAGACTGAGAGGCGGCAGCGCAAAGAGTCTTGATTAAAACGATGCAGAAAAACATCAATTTTCACGCTCAGAACAAAAGATTTTTCCATTGATTCATCAGAATTGATCATTTCTTTCACTGATTGAATTCCCAAAGTATACATTATTGAAATGAACAATGTAAAGAAATTGGTACTGTAATGATTTGTGAGACTAGCCCGCAAGAATGCATGGAACACGGAACGTCTATATAAGCAAAGAGGAGCCAATAATGAAATAAACAATAGACAACAGCGCTACGTAATAATAATTATTATATGTCTGCTGGTTATTGAGATTGGGTCACAAGGAAGAAAACACGCATTTTACATTGCCGACGTTTCGGCCGTATATTTGGCCTTCATCAGGGCTAGAGAACAGATAAAAATTTTATATACAAAGATATGTACAGTACATCACTTATATCTATAGTTGCAGTTGAACAATTGATTATGACCAGAATAATTTATTATAGTTGTTTACCTGTAATGTTCTTAGTTAATAAGTTATGCATTCTAACTGTCCTTATTGCCTATGTTGTTTAATATTCTATACATTATAACAATTTCAATTGCGATATACATTTTTAAACATGCTGTGCAACCGCTTCTGTTGGCGCATGTAATGCTATATCAGTGATGCCAACTTATGAACATGAAATGTGAAATTATTTGTGTATAACATACAGTATACACATACACACACACAAAAAAAACAATACAAAGTAAAATTACAATTTGGACACAAAATCAAAATAAAATAAATTAAAATTAAAATAATATAAATTAAAAAAAAAAAACACAAACCAATAATTAAGTAAGAGGGTGCAATTTGTATTATGAGGCAAGGTTATTGTTGTTGATAATATTAGCATATATACTGCTCAATCCTTCTATGTCAGTTTTGTGATTACATGTTCTATTGTTGAATTTCTGTATGTATAGCATTTCTTTCGTAATTCTTTTTTTTAGATGATGCTCTTTATCAAGCACCCAATTGTAAGTTAGAGCTAGGCAGGGCAAAGATAGTGCACGTGACGAGTAGAGAGAGAGAGAGAGAGAACATTAGAACCCGTTGCATTGGCGCACCAACGTGGGGGGCGTCGTGATTGAGGGCACATTAGGACCCATTACAGTACTGTAAGGAAGCTACTAACGAAAGTAATTTTCATACAACACGATTCGAGCTCGATGTCTAATGGCTGCAAGAACAAGCCAGTATTTCAAAACATTTCAAAATCACAAGAAATAAAAAGTTGAAGATTTTACAACAATACCTCCAGAACATCCGATTATAAAATAGTAGAAATTTTGTTATTATTTCTGTTTCTCAACTTCTCATTGTAAATTTACAAAAATAAAATAAGATTTATTTTACAATAAAAAACAACATACAAACGACTGCAATGCAGTTCAGAGGAGTCTCCAATTGTGTGTGTAAGCGCTGATGAACTGCAGTAATTTTGTGACGCTATTCATCGCTGTGTTGCGATTTCCACCAGAAGGGAAGGCCACATTGTGTTTAGTTGTACTCCATTCCCCATGGCCACAACGCTGTCTTCCCTTCCGCGCAAGTCACGGCGTCGGTTTAATTTAAAAACAAGTGTCAGAAAGTCTAATTTTATTCATAAATTACTAATACTAACTTACATTGTTGTATTCCTCTTTTCATGATCTATCCAGTGCTGACGAGAAAAATATATAGATCTATTTAAAAAATCAAATATCATTAAATTACTCGAAAACTAAAAATAGTACATACGATTTCTCTACGGCATACTACGTACCCCATGATTCGGCATTGTTAAGCGAAAATTACACTTCGATATTGTAAACCGTTTAGAAGTTATGGAGGTAGTTGGTGAGACATCTGTAAATCTCCCTCTCCCTCCCTCTCCCTCTCCCTCTCCCTCCCCCTCTTCTTCCTCTCCTCCTCCTCTTCTTCCTCTCCTCCTCTTCTTCTTCCTATCCTCCTCCACTCCTCCTCCTCTTCTTCCTCTCCTCCTCCTCCTCTTCCTCCTCCTCCTCCTCCTCCTCCTCCTCCTCCTCCTCTCCTCCTCCTCCTCTTCCTCCTCCCTCCTCCTCCCTCTTCCTCCTCCTCCTCCTCCTCCTCTTCCTCCCTCCTCTTCCTCCTCCTCCTCTTCCTCCTCCTCCTCTTCCTCCTCCTCCTATCTTCCTCCCTCCTCCTCTTCCTCTCCTCCTCTTCCTCCTCCTCTTCCTCCTCCTCCCTCTTCCTCCTCCTCCTCTTCCTCCTCCTCCTCTTCCTCCTCCTCCTCTTCCTCCTCCTCCTCTTCCTCCTACTCCTCTTCCTACTTCCTCCTCTTCCTCCTCCTCTTCCTCCTCTTCCTCCTCTTCCTCCTCCTCTTCCTCCTCCTCTTCCTCCTCCTCTTCCTCCTCCTCTTCCTCCTCCTCCTCTTCCTCCTCCTCTTCCTCTTCCTCCTCCTCTTCCTCCTCTTCCTCTTCCTCCTCTTCTTCCTCCTCCTCTTCCTCTTCCTCCTCTTCTTCTCTCCTCTTCCTCCTCTTCCTCTTCCTCCTCCTCCTCTTCCTCCTCTTCCTCCTCCTCCTCTCCCTCCTCTTCCTCCTCCTCTTCCTCCTCTTCCTACTCCTCCTCTTCCTACTCCTCTTCCTCTTCCTCTTCCTCCTCCTCCTCCTCCTCTTCCTCCTCCTCCTCTTCCTCCTCCTCTTCCTCCTCCTCTTCCTCCTCCTCTTCCTCCTCCTCCTCTTCCTCCTCCTCCTCCTCTTCCTCTTCTTCTTCCTCCTCCTCCTCCTCAGAAACCTGTACATGACCTTATTTAAAAACTGAATACGAGCAACAAATTTTATTTGAAGGAAAAATCTCTATCTTTAATTTTGTAGTTGTGGAAAGATGCCAGAAATAATTCAACTGAATTTCTTCAATATTTTGTCATTGTCCGGGAATGAATTTTTTTCTGTCGTAAATCCGCTTTTTTTGCGCAGCATTACAAAACTTTCTCTATGCTACGTATGTTACTCCGTATATGCGTACGTATACAAGAATGTAAAACATTAATAATATTATATTGAAAGCTGTTATTATGTTTTAATAGTCAGAGATTACAAGGCACTACCGTTAAGAACATGATTACTCTGTCACTTTATGTTTGACGTCAAACATCGACTTCATTTGAAAGTTAAAACACTTCCCGCAACAACAACAAAAAACAAAAAAAAAACAACGTACGCGATATTTTCTAAGACAATTGTGTGAATTGTCTCACGATAATCACTACTGGGCATCTGCATCTCTTGCGAAAACTGAAAATGAATTGAGAATAAAATACTTAAGTTAACGCTTCACGAACTCAGGGCTATTTGTATATGTCGTCCTTTACAAATGCATTCAGATGAAAGTTGATGCACTGTAGTGTTAACGAATGCATCTATGTCATTTTTTTGTCGTTTTCCTTCTTGTGGCTCGTGGTATTTTTCTTAATTGTGATTGTGCATTTTTCTTAATTGTCTTCATTTCGATTCTCCTTCGTTGGTCATCTTTATCATTTTTATCATTTTTTCTTTAAATCTTTCATCCTTTATTAATAGATTGTTTCTTCAAATGAAATTTGTATCCAACTAATTAGTTCTTTAATTAATGTCATGTACATTTTTTAATGTAATTTTACATGTAAAATTTATTAGTAGTTTCTCTTAATTCTAAGTGAAATTGCAATATTAAAAAAGATTTAAAAAAGATTTTGTCATAACCATCTATTTTTTTAACTTTTAAGAATAGTGTTTTTTCTGAAAGCAAGTAGGAGTGCGCATTCTTGCTCAAGCGCAAATTTTAAAAGTTCAGGGACATTTTCACAAAAACGGTTCAAAATTCAACAAAAATTGCATTCATGTCCATGCTTTACTCGTCTACATAATTCTCTAACAAATATTTGAATTAGTGGACTGAAAAGTTAAAAACAGAAAAACTGTCTTTTAGTAAGTGCAAATTCATTGTACCGTCGCTTGCACAAAAAATGGGCGATGTCCTGAGCCGAACTTTACCAAAGTTTTCCGACCCCTGCCCCGCCCTGCGGGATTGAGCTGACCAATCTGCTTTAGCTTTATTTCACAGAGGCGGGACTATTCATCTTGAACATTACAAAATGGCGGTGATCGCGAGTTATATTGTAGTAAATATATGAATATAAATATTAAATCAACCAACAGTTTTACATAAATTGTTGTATCTACATTTAATTACATAAATAAAGTCATGCAATTTCCCAGTAAAACATATTTCAAAACAGTTATAAAACGTTTTTTTTGCAAAAAATAACACTGGACAACGAGTATTAAGCTCCATGTCTACATTTCTTCGTTTATCATATTATTATTTAATATACAATGCAAATAATTTGCATTGTATGCATTGTCTAACCTAGTTATTTTATTAGAAAAAATAATAACTTACAGAAATACGTTTTAGAGTCAGTTACACAAACACGTCTCCGAGATAGCAGTTTTCAGTTGTGAAATACTTCATCATCAATTTCTCAGATGACGGAATACAAAAATACTATATGGTCACGAACATTAATATTTTAATAAAATAGTTTTATATGTAAGATACTAAATTAACTAAACGTATTTAAAGTTAAATTAGTCCCAATGAACGTTATTTACTCCAGACATTATGATTGGTAAGTGCAGCTGTAAGCAAATGAATGATTTTTGATCTTTTGTTTTGGGGATCACAATTAATTACTTCACTTCAATGTAACGTTAGGGTGATTGCATTTTACATGAAGATCTTTACCGCAAATATTAAAAATCATATGTGATACCTAGTCTTTGAAGATTTTTGCGTGAGAATCAAAAACGAGATATGACTCTTATACAACATTTTTATATTTTAATGTTTGCAAAGGTAGAAACACCAGCTTTTATTGCGTGAACTTTGGGGGAACACACACACACACATCAGTATATTACTTACATGTAATTTATGTATGATTTCCAATCCAACGCAATGAAATTAATATATTTACATTATTATAGCAAGTATATTTTTACGTTACGATAGTTTTATTTTCGAGAGACGAGCAATGCACACTAAGTTTTTTACACGTCATCGGAATGTTACACCCACTTCTTGTAGATAAGCAGACCTGTGCAAACACTATTTTCGCTAATCATTAAGAATCACTAGAGATTCTCCTGTCATAAATTATATCAAAATTGTAATTGTTAATATTATTTCTAAATGTTGTCAAACTTCGAAAATCTGTATCACGATAATCGTCAGAAAATGAATAGGGGATACTCTTCTGTAAAATATCGTTGCAAAGTTGAATTTTGTTTATTTTTATACATTTTTTACATTTTATACAAAATTGTCAATTTATTGGATATGTGTCCGCTAACTAATCTTCAGTAATATTGCATTGTATATTTATAATTTTTAATGAATTGTTAATAAATATTGTAAACAAAATAAGCAATTATTTTTTTTGATTTGGGAAAAATTTCATTCAAGTTATATGTATTTATAAAGTAATTTAAGTTAAGTACTATAATATGAATTAAAGTTGAATTTTAAAATTATAACGAAAATATTTATTATTTTTGAAACGCACTGCTACTGTATTACAATGTAACGCTTTAAAATGTACTGCCCATTGATTGAAAGTTTGTGTTCGTATATAGTATATCTCACGCAGAGACGATTTTACAAAGAAAATCTAAATAACACAATGACCTCAAATTCATAATTCATTCACATTTGGTCGCACTCTTCGGCGACCACTTTAACGCAAGTTGGCGTTGAAGGCCGGAAGAAATCTGCGCTATCGCTGTTCGGTTCGCTACCAGGGTCACCATTGCGTGCCTTTTACTTAAGTCTTAGGATTCCGAAAGTGATACAAAATATTTCAACATTAACTTGAGAATACATGTTGCATACCATGAGATAGAAATGAACAAATGTCTGGAGTTTTAAAAAAAATCTGCCTTTGGAATACTGCATCAGAACTGGCTCCTACTGGCTATTGTAATTATATTTTTTGTCATTCGTCTATAAAATGCCGTACACTTTCCGGTGAATTATGTTATCGCAGCTAAAGCGAAAGATTTCCAGGCTAAAGCGACCCACATATTTTATTGGTGGGTCGAAAATAATTTTAATTGCGGAATTGACACTATTCATTGGTGCAACATACAAGAAATGTGAATTTACTATTTGTTATAGTTTTGTCTTTTTACTTCAGTCCCGTAAATTTTTCGAAAACATTCCAAGGACTCCACTATAGAAAATAATCAAATTTTCTTTGTTTTCATTTGATATTTTCAAATAAGATCGTAACTTTGCTTTTGGTTTGGTATTCCTTCGTACGCCTTCCTTCGGAGGGGAAGTAAAGCCGGCTGTCCCATGTTAGTACATTTACTGCATGTAAAAGATCCTCAAGCCTAAATGATGCCTCTGAGCTACATTCAAATCGCCTGTTTCGTCGCCCAAGTAATACCTTCTTTCTCCCATGGTTGGTGAAAGGAGTGTAACGAAATTTGCGTGGTCAGACGGAAGAGCAGACCTCATGGCCTGAGTCTCGCCACGTAAAATATGGCAAATTCAATTGAAGGTAATTATTATTAATTCTTATGCGAGTATTTTACAGTTCTAAGGATCGTTATTCGCACTCTACACGCCAATGTATTTTATTCCGTCAGGCATCTTCCTCTATTCTTGTGCTCGTCATTGTCAAATCGATGACGGACTTACAAAATTTCCTTGGCCTTCCTCGTTTTCTTCTTTCGAAAGGGATCCACTCAAAGATAATTTTTGATATCCTGTCAGCATGCATTCTCATTAGATAGCTATACCATTGGAGTTGTTTTGATTCTACATTTTCGATCACTTGTCTCTCAATCTTCATTATCTGTCTAATCTCTTCGTTTGGTATTCTATCAAACAGTATACTGACAACATCGTCTCCAAAAATTCATTTTCACAGCATTTCATTGAGAATTTATTGCATCATTTTTAACATAAATTTCTTGTCCATACGTAACACAGCTCTCTACCATTGTCTTGTATATTTGTCTCTTAGTATTCTTTCGAATATTCTTGTTTCATAAAATATTATAAAGTCTACAAATAATTGGCCTTCCCTTGCTTATTTTTTAATAAAGTCATTATTATTAGGTCCACCTGCTCTAACAGTCACTCCAAGATATTTAAATTCCTTTACTACTCGAAATATACCTATTTCTGTTCTAGATCATATCGAGATTTCCCTACAACCATGTTTCTTGACTTTTCATTATTTATTTTGAATCTCCATTTTTTATGTTTTTATTAATTTCTGGATTAAATATTACAGACACAAAAAAATTATTATTTTTCTACCTATTTTATTACTTTCCACCTTTTTCAAGTGACACGCTGACTCCAAAAAGCGGGAAATCGCTTATGAATGAATTCAAAAGCTTATGCAACCGTTCTCGAAGTGTTAAACGATATTCACCAACATTTTTTTGTTATTTGGATTATGGACAAAACAAACCTTTCAACATTTTGTTTTACTAGTCTGGCATGGCTTATTGGGTGTCTCCTAAAATAATGTAACAAATATTTCAACGGCAAGTTAAGGGTTAAAGAACTGTTTCTGATGAAATAATATTATCTAAATAAAAGATCATCTTCATCTTTATTACTAGTTTACCAGTAGTTCATTAGGAGAGACAAATATGTATTTTCTAGGATCAAGAGAGGGTCACGTGACCCTGAATCTTTTCTTTTGGATCCGCGGTTGGGAGAGTTTAGTAAAATAGTTGTAGCATACTCTTGAACGAATGATTGAGAAGAATATTTAATAATATACTTGTTTATTAATCAATATCATTCACAACAATGTAGCTTTTCAGAAAGTTCACAAATGGGCATGATAAACATATTTACTTCAACTAATAATCGAATATTTATTATATAAATACATGGTTTTAAAAATCAAAAAATACTTTTTCAATCATTCAACTTCATCACTAACTCATCCCTTAAAATTTATCTGCGTAACGCATATTAACAAACACTTTACATATTACTTTCTCGTATACGTACGTATATACAGAGTAATATACGTAGTATAGAGAAAGTTATGTAATGCTGTGCGAAAAAACCGCGAATTTTCGGCGGAAAAAAATCATTGCCGCGCTCTGGTGACGAATAACTGAATCAAACCAGTTGCTAAATTAAGAGAAAAAATCCTCTAAGACGTGGTGTAGCTAGGATCCCAGTTTTGTGCGTCCTTGATGCCGAAAAACCAATTGGAAGCAAAACGTCCGTCGTCTGTCCGTCTGGTGTATGTGAACAACACTAGCGCCTAAACCATGCATACGATCTTTTCCAAATAGAAGATGCCCCTGTCGTTTTTGCCTGAGCTGAAGCTCTGCGATTTTGCAAAACATTCATTAATTTTTTGGGGGACTTTATATGAAGCCCCCCGGACATTTTCAAAATTTTCTCAAAAACGGCTCCAAATTTTTTCTTTCAATTTCTTGTAAGAATAGAGTAAAATACGCTTATAAAGGTGGAATAGGTCCGATTTTCTCGGTTAATTAAGAATTTTCAAAAATTGCGAAAGTTTGAATATTTTTCGGCGTCTTCCTACAACTACAAAATTAAAGATAGAGATTTTTGCTTCAAATGAAATTTGTTGCTCATAACTAGTTCTTTTAATTAAGTCATGTAATTTTTTTGAAAGTTTTAGTTAATTTCGCACAATAAGGCGTGCAATATTTGCAATTTAAAAAATTTACATAAACAAGATTTTCTCAAAAACGGCTACAAATTTTTTCTTTAAATTTTTGCTAGGGTTAGTGCCAGATGCACCCTATCCGATGACATAAACGCCATATTGCTCTATTCTTTTGTTTTTTTTTCAAAAAATACAAAAATGTAATTTTTTGACTTGTCTCTCACGTTGGTAATATTTACATTAGTGGCAATTTCTTCACGTAATTGTATTTATGAGTACATGTGCTTTAAATAATGTCATATAAAGTTTCTCGAAATCTCAATAGTTTTTTTATAAAAATGACCTCAAAATTACGCATTTTCAGAAACGCTCAAACGCCATTTTCTCAAAAATGGCTCCAAATTTTTCCAATGGATAGTGCTAATTGCACTGTTTAATATGATGCAAAGTTCATTTTGTTGTATTTTTTTTGTTTTTTCAAAAATTACATTTGAATAGGTTTGTATACATTTTTGAACTTGTGAGTAGAAGTGCTTCAGATGACTCTAAATGAAGTTTTTCGGAAACTCAATAGATTCCTGTGAAAAAGAGCTTCAAATTTTGCATTTACAGTAACGCTTAACGCCATTTTTTTAACAACGGCTGCGAATTTTTTAATGAAAATAGCTATTTAGAACAAGATTTTAGCCTTCTTTAATATTTTAGAAATAATATTTCGGTTCTACTATTTGGAACCGAAAAGTTGAGAAAATCTCAAAGAATGTATTTTGTGCGGCGATAGATGGCAGCTGGCAAGAGAATGGAGCAAAACCTCAAAACCAGTCCACACAAAGGAAATTAGAAACATTTGCTACGAGAAAGTCTGTGCCATTCTGTAGCAGCTCTAGTTCTTCATATTTTGGTAGTAGCGAAGTGTAAGTTTCAAACAAAGAAGAAATTTCAGCTAGAGAACTTGACAAAAGAGCAGAGAGACACAAATAAATAACATTAATTACAAAGGTCGTAATATTAGGGATTGGGGAGGAAACGAACGTAGTAATGCTAAAACCAAAAACGGCCTATGAAGAGGAAAATATGGAGTAGTGAATGATCTGGAAAACGACCAGTAATCGAAAGTGCGTCAAATTCTTTCCGCAGTTTTGTAGTGGTATCTTCTTGCAAAGGAAAGGAATGTTTAGAACATTCTCGACATCGTTATTAGGAATTGATTTTCATTGCTCGTCAAGTAAAAAACCGCTGATATCTTGCCGGATTTGAACACGCGTTCCTCTATTGCGAAGCCACACACCTAAGCTATTGCGCTACCAACACAGACTTACGTATGCATTTCCGTGAACTTACTCAATTAAGAATCTTACGAATTTTGTCTTCAAACTCATTGCTTTTCCGCACTTCTGCAATTTAAAATATTAAATAAATTACCTCTAGGAGACAATAAAAAAGCAAAGACATCTATGCGACACTATAAAATAGTTAATTATACTTAAGAATGTTTCAGTTCAGTATTATGTAATTTTTGCTAGCAGGCGCTTCGGTTCTAGCCTGACGCTCAATCCTTATCGCCTCTGTCCAAGGTGAGATTATTAGATGCGATGACGTTGGGCTAAAAGTAGCAGACAAGTTTCGACACGGTCCGACATTCAAAATTCATTTGCTGCAAGTAATTACTAGAATGTATGAAACATTTGTTGATTAAAAAAAATCCCTATCATTACGCAGTTATTATCTTTTTGTTCACCTACTCACATTTAAATAAAAATAATCTCTTAGTTTCTCGTGTTATTGGTAGTTTGCTTAATATATTACAAATGTTACGCTATTATCACTTCATTAATTTTTTAAAACTCTCAAACGACGACCGCAAATACATACCTTAAATTATTGAAAAGGAAAAGTGTTAATTAAAATCTCACACATTTTCAAAAATAAAAAAAATTGCATGAACAGGCTAGGACCTGAAATCGAGTCCTCCGGTTTTTCAAGCAAGCACCGTAGCACCTGAACTACATGACAACACGCCCTATTGTCACTTATGCAATGTTTCACATATTAGGATGTGTTGACGAGTGATACTTGTTGAGTTTTGCTTGCTGAAGACAGGAATGTTCCTTACAACGAAAGAAACAGTAAAAAGTACGATTTCACAAAATCGGTTCGAAACGTTTTAATAGTTAAGAAAAGAAAAACGGTTTCAATGCAGTTTTGCATTTCAAACCATTCTTTAATGTTGTAAATATTGCTCGCACTTTTGCACGAAAAATACCAACATTTCAAAAAAATCTACATGACTGTTATGCAAGAACGATTTATGGACAACAAATTTCATTTGAAAGAAAAACCTGTTTTCAATTTTCTAGTTGTAGGTAGACGCACAAAAAAGTTCAAACTTTTGCAATATTCGAAAATTCAGAATTGACCGTGAAAATTGGACCTATTTCATCATTCTAAGTGTTTTACTCTATTCTTACAAGATATTTAAAGAAAAAATTTGGAGCCGTTTTTGAGAAAATTTTGAAAATGTCCGAAGGGCTTCATGTAAAGTACCCCCAAATTTCAAACATTTTTCGTCAAAGCTTCAACTACAGCCAGAAGAACAAGGGTTTCTTCAATTTGGAAAGGATCGTACGTGTGGTTTAGGCGCTAGTAGTGTTCACAGACGGACGGACGGACGTTTTGAATAAAACGTCTGAAACGTTTGAATTTCACGAAAAAGTAATACTTGGATCACACAAGGAATTAGAACATCGTGTAAAAATAAACGTACTCTCTACTTTATTTCTAAACATTATAACGTATCACCCGGTTTCCACGTCTACTTCCGAGAATATAAAAGAATTGTAAGGAAAATAATAGTTCAGGCAAAAATAATGAAAAATATGAGGATATTTTGAACGCTAGAAACAAAACTAAAGCAATGTGAAACATCGTAAAAAATACGACCACGTCATCACGACATTTCGAAGAGAATGTTATTTTAAAGGATATGAAAGAGAAACAAGTAATCTAGAAAAAGTTGGGAATCTCTTCAACCAACACTTTTCTAGAATTGAGGTTGATCTCATGAAGGGAATAAAACCACAAAATTCAACATCATATGCTTCCCAAAAAAATTTCGGCACGATGTTCATTTACGAAACTTCTTCTAACGAAATCCTCAGAATAGTCAGTAAACTAAAAAATAAATATTCAACTGGTTTAGATGAATTTCCGGATTGTTTATTAAAAACGTTTGCACCTGCCATTACACACCTATTAACTCACATTTTCAATGCTTCCTTGTGCACAGGAATATTTCCAGATGCTTTCAAAACAGCAAAAATTAAGCCACTTTTTAAAAAAGGGAACAAAAATGAAATTCAAAATTACCGACCAATTTCTCTTTTGTCAGTTTTCTCAAAAATATTTGGCTTTCCTATACGTGAATGGAAACTTTTCTCAGGAAAAACGAAGCGTTTTCAGACTCACAACACGGTTTCACGAAATCACAATCTACGGAAACTGCCAATTTTTCTTTTCTTAAAGATGTTGCTTCATCAATGGACCAAAATGAAAAACCCATTGGGATATTTTTAGATCTTTCGAAAGCTTTTGACGTTATTAACCATAACATTTTGCTCTCAAAATTACCTTCTTATGGAATTCGTGGTATTGCCCTAGATTGGATAACCTTGTACTTTAAACATCGATCTCAAAGAGTAGAAATACCGTACTGCCGCGAAAGGACATTATTTACTTATCTTTCCAATTCTTTGCCAATTGAACATGGTGTCCCACAAGGTTCGATCTTAGGTCCTATCCTCTTTCTGTTGTACGTAAACGATATGCCCTCATCTATTAAAAATGGAAGAACAGTTATGTTTGCCGATGACACGAATGTTCTTTGTAAAAGAGAAACAATAAATAGTACAATGTCAGAAGTTCCAAATTGGTTTTGTAATAGCAAATTAATAGTTAACGAAGGAAAAACTATCTCAATGCAATTTTGCGTTTCAAATCGGCAATCGTATGCTCCATTAAAAATGAAAAATATGCAATTAGCTGATGTTAAGGTAACAAAATTTCTAGGTCTCTCAATTCAATCAAACCTCAAATGGAATGTACATATAACATAATTAAACACTAAATTAAGCTCATTATGTTATGCATTCAGGATTCTTTCTAATTCTGTCAGCCTTCATGCAGCTCGTTGCGCGTAGTTTGCAAATGTACATTCCCGCCTGAAATATGGCATAATATTCTGGGGAAGCTCATCCTTTAGTGCCCAGACATTTAGATTGCAAAAGAAAATTATCCGAATAATGAAAAATCTCATCCACGTGATCCCTGCAAGCCTCATTTCATTGAGCTTGGAATCTTACCATTGCCTTGCTTATTTATTTATGAGTCTGTATTATTTATCAAAACTGACTTACTTAACGGTGGGAACTTATTTTCATGAAATAATGATATTTATAGTTACAACACTCGACGTAGAAATCATGTTCAATCAGTGTCCGTATCAACAGCTCACTACAAGAAATCCACATACAATACATGTACGCTACTTTACAACGCATTGCCAGATGAAATTAAACAATTAAAATTGGTACACAAATTTAAGTTAAAAGTAAAATTTTTTCTGCTGCAAAACTGTTTCTATACAGTTAGAGACTATACTGATCGTCAAAAAGAAAAATAATGTTTACTTTAACAAAACCAAGATATAGTATAATGAATTAGTTTACATTTGCATTGTATAATTTAAAAAAAAGACTCAATATGCCTGTAACAAATAATGTACTTCCGGGTCAATGACCCCCATCTCGATCGGGTTTTTGTCCAGTTTCCCTGATCCATTGAGCAAATGCTGAGATGGCCCCTTGATGGCCCCTTGATTTGCTTCTGGACGTAAATGTAGCTTGAAATGTTAATCTCTCGCTTTTTAAAATTTGTTGTTGCTTGTAGTGGTTATTATTATTATTATTATTATTATTTTTGATCTTTCAACTATTCGTAGTGAAATTGTTGGGAAGGGATTTTGAAACTCAAGAAAGCGTGCGCAGATGATTTTCCCCCCCATACGAACATACAGTTTTTGACTAAATAAATAAATAAATTCCTATTTAAAAAAAGGGGGGAAAACACTTTTTCGGTATCAGGGGACTCCAAAACGTGTATTACCGTTGAAATCGCGAAATCGATTTGCCGCAGCATTACATAACTTTCTCTATACTGCGTAATACTGCTCTATACTGAGTAATCTCCGTATATACGTGCGTATACGAGAAAGTAAAAACGAAAGTGCAAGTATTGTTTTGTGCTGAGATGTCGAATTATCATTGTTCAAAATCCATCTAAGGTTATTACAGCACATCTAAAAAGTGAGATACAAAAAAAAGTACTGAGAATTTTCTGCATTACTGACTGTCATTTCGAGGTGAGTTTATTTTTGATATAAATGATTCATATTGCAAAATATTAATATATTTATCTAAACAAGAAAAAACGAGTAATTTGTCACAATCTGGGAACAACGGTGTGTAAGGTTACAACTTCGATATCAATTACTTAAAGGTTCAAACCTTCCGTTATATTTGACTTACGTAAATGATAACAGTGGTGGCAAATATCAAATGCGTCGGGAATACACAAGTCCAAAAACCCAACTGTAAAACACATTTTCTCGGAAGCTCAGTGGTCAGAGCAACTGGTCGTAAATCGAACGATACGGGTTCGATTCCCGGCCGGAGGGAATTACATCTTTAGTACTCAATTAATACGGTTATCAGGACACAATATGGATATCACTAACGAACGGGATAAACATTTCCTCATATTTCATTTCCCATAAACAGTGACATAGTGGTGACAAACATTTTTGGAAGCGAATGCAAAATGTATGTCAACACGTTCACTATATAATTGCAAGCGAGGTTACGTTAAATTCTTATTAACTGAATATAAATAAATACATATTTCTATAAGTATTTGTAATAAAACGGGATAGAACTCCTGCGAACTAATTACACATTATATAGTATAAAAAAGTTCAGCAAAGGTCTTATGAGCAACATACAAGTATTTTCTGCTTAACATTCTTATCTTTTAATTCTTAGACTTAGTTAAAACAGAACGTGGAACAGAAGAAAACAAAAGGTATCGCGCAGAACTCGATGCTGCGTACTACTCGTACAACTTTTCTTGAACGATGGATTGAAGAAATGCGGGCGGAGTGGGGGCATGAGTTACAAAGTCGGTCACTAGAGTATTTACAGTAACGCCAACCTCTGGAAAATCAAAGTCAAACCTGCTATGTGTGCGACAGGTCATCGTTTTGGGTAGGCAACATCAGGGTAACTAGATAGGAGTTTTAGGTGCCTCCCTTGAAGGACCTGGCTCAGCCATTTCTTTAGATAATGGTTATAAAGCTGAACAGAAGTTCTCGACTATGAAACCAACTAGCTATCACTAGCTTCTGTTTCTCGCCAACGAAGTTTTAATGCTTGGAATGATGTCATCAGTGCTCGCTGCGAGCTTTTGCCTTCAACTGTTTATTGCTAAAGGGAGGGGGAAGCAAGGTCATCGGCCAAGAAAAGTTGCGCGAGCAGTACCTCCGATCTATAACCCGGTGTTAAACGATCTCAGCTACAGAGAGAGTTATTGGTCCTTCAGTAACCTGCAAGCCTTAATGTATCTACGAATACGAAATAATTTTTTTCTGAAATTTCTCCATTTTCTTTAAGAGTAACGTTTAAGACGTAATAGAAATCATATTCTCTAAACATATTCGTTCTCAAGCAGTACAATTTCTGGAAAATGCAATATTAGGGTATCTGATGCTTTAACAATACATGATATTATATTTATTTATCAAACTCTCTGTTATCTTATTAATGAATTTTATCTTAAGTTCAAAATTTAGATTACAAAGACTGACTTTATCCCGAAATATTTTGAGATCTCAAATTCGCCAATCTCAAACCACCTTGTTTTTTCCTATATTTAGACTAAATGACAGGTGATTTGTGCATTGGATTACTTACACAAACATGGCGAATAATCATTGAATATAACTTCATTAAAATTCCTTATTTTCTTTGTGAAAATTGGCACCGAATGAATGCTGACCGCTTAGTCTCAGTCTACCCCGCACTAAAAATATGACGTATAAAAACATTGTTTATTTAAAAATGGAGATAATAATAAAAAATATTGATTTGTTTCACATGACCACGTCAAATCGTACTTTATTA
This sequence comes from Teleogryllus occipitalis, assembly GCA_011170035.1. NCBI lineage: Eukaryota > Metazoa > Arthropoda > Insecta > Orthoptera > Gryllidae > Teleogryllus > Teleogryllus occipitalis. The sequence continues at coordinate 13,622 of BLKR01003089.1, read as the reverse complement.
TGTTTTGGAGTTAATACATTTTGATATGTTGCTCTACCAACCCAAGACTTACATTAAATTTTTTAAGAAGACCATAAAATAAATACAATTATCAATTAGGAGATGCGTTCTGTTAGCATTTATCACAAAGGCACAAACACAAAATGGTAATTTTAATGAGTTCGTAATAGCCTCTAAGGAACTTGTTTAAATGTGCAAAAAAGATATATTCCTTTCTCAATTGTTAAAAGAACGAAGAAATTGCCTTTATTATAAAATTTTATAATAAACCCAGAGGCTTGTTAAGGGTTCTGATTATCTCTAAAACTGTTAAATAGGTAAATTACTAGTGATTATACAATTTGGTACAGACTTTTTCATATTATTTCTAACGATTACGTAAAATTATGATAATGATATTGCAATTGAGACACAATTATTATTTTAGCTATCTCTTTCAAATTTCGTTTCGTCACATTGCTTGGAACACAAGAAACCACCACACAATCTTAATTTAATCATATTTAGCATTTACAAAAACAAGTTTGTTCCTTTTGCAAGAATTTTGGAATGTCTCTCTCGTGATGACAGTGATTAATGTGTTCCAGGCATCAGGTAAAAAAAATTGTCGCTGTTTCGCAATATTATACTATTACATGAATTAGGAAAAGTTTTCAACCAGTAAAATCTCTATTTTCAATTTTGTAGTTTTGAAAAAACGTTTTCAATTTTCAAAAATATATACAGTTCGTCGAAAATAGCACCAGAACATTCTTTTACCGTCCTTTGATACATAGGAGGAAAAAAATCTGATAAAAAAAATTGTAGCGGTTTTTGAGAAAAAAATGATTTAGAAATTGAAAATCGCCAGTATTTCAATTAAAAATTAGCGAAAACTCCTCATATTTTCAAATATTTACATGTGACGTTATTCGGAGATCTTTCATCCACAGATTTTATTAAGGAACATATCTCTATCTTCAATATCCAAGTGCAGGAAGACTACAAAAAATTACGCTGAACTTAAATGTAGCCACCAACTGCAAGCAGACTTTTCAATAAAAAATGTTCAGATCGTCCTTTTCTAGATTCGAACTCGAAATAGCCAGTTCAGAACGCCAGGCTGCTAACCATTACACCAAACACACCCCGTACGGGTCCCACTTGAGTGAACATTTCATGCCGGTACTTCTGGAAGAAAAACACGGGAAAAGATAACACCAATCACGGTGGGTGACGTGTCACTACGTTGACGTCATAGAGCCTGTGATGTTTGACAGTACAACCCTTTATTCTAGAGCCATGCCTAATCATGGATGGTCAATTCGGGAGCGAGTTGTCACTCTTGTTGAAGCTGGCAATTATAGTGCTGCAGGAGCAGGGCGAGAGTACGGTGTTTCCCCTAGTACCGCATCACGTTGGATTAGACAGTGGAGGCAGTCGGGAGAGGTCTCACGTCACCCTGGAACTGGTTCATGACGGGTTTCGACCGAGGCTGAGGATGACCTTTTGGTTGCCGAAGCGCGAGCGAGGCCATTCATGAACTCTGTTCAGTTGAGGCGGAGTGTTAATTTTCCTGGCAGTACTCACACTGTATTAAGGCGCCTGAGAGACGCAGGCTTAAGATCCCGACGTGCTGCTCAGAAACAGAAGCTCACAGATGAGCAAATCGTGTATCGACTAGCTTTTGCTGAAGAAAATATACATCGCGATTGGGGAGATGTCATTTTCTCTGACGAATGTATATTTTCATCAGCAAATGATGGTCCGATACGCGTCTTTCGGCCACCCGGCACTCGACACAATGCGGAATATGTGGCCGGAGCCTGGCGTTCTGGTCGCGTATCCGTTGCATGTTGGGGTTGGATGAGCGCACGGGGGATAGGAATGCTGCACAGAATCGACCAAGGTCCAAATAGACGGGGTCTGACGTGTGGGCAGTATGTGCAGATTTTGGAGAACATCATGGTCCCTCCCGTGCAGGTGCTTTATCCCGATGGAATCATTAATTTCCAGCAGGACCAGTCTCCCGTTCACAAGTCTCAATTGGTTCAAGAATGGTTCGCGAGCCAGGACCAAGTCGAGCTTCTCGATTGGCCTCCTTGCGGTGCCGACATGAACCCTATTGAGAACGTGTGGGCGGAGACGAAGAGGACCATGTCAGATATTTGGCCCCGCCCACAGCCAACTAATGCTAACCATCTATGGGAACTCTTTTCCGACGCTTGAGACGAGGTAGCGAGTAGTGAAGGTTTTGCTGCCCGTCTCGTCCGTTCTCTACCCCGGCGCCTCGGTCAGGTAGTAGAGAACGAAGGCTTCTGGTCGTCGTACTGAAGGACGACAAAACCGGCCCTTTTTAGGGCCCCTAAGACTTTTAAAAAATTATTATTTATTACAAAATATTGGACAACTTACTACTGAAATCACACCATTACGGAAGAAAAAACCTTACCACCTGGATTCGAACTCACAACGCTAGCAAGACGAGTGGGTCTCTACTATGTTAATCATTCGGCTAAAGGGGTGTTTATTTCAGTTACTACTTAGAAAAGTAGTTAAATACAATAAAACCTATGATAAATGGACCACAATCGTTTCAATATATTTTCTTCGTTTTCAGAGGTCGATCCTTTTTGATTTTAAATATAATGTAATATATAATATAATATAAAAATATATAATATAGGGTATAATATATTAATATAATATAATTATATTTTTTGTTATTTACGTTAGTAAACACGCACTTAGCCCCTTAGCAACCAACCATCTAAATACTGCTTTAAGAGCGCGTCCATAGCAACGGCCGCTAAAATATTTTTAATGGACTCTCGATCATTTTAGCGGCCGTTGCTATCAACACTTCCCAGACATTTTTCCAAATCTGCTTGCATTAGTAGAAAAAAACATTCAACTGTCTGATCACAAACAAAGCATCCAGTACCACCAACCCTTGCTACAGAAAATCAAGAGTAATGACAATTCTGAACTCGCGAAAGTGATAAAAGTTTATTTTTAATAAGCGATAAACTAAAATAACAAAAATCATTGTATGTAATTCGTCCTCTATTAGTCTTCAAGGACTTAGCCGGAAGGTTAACTACTCGGCTTCGCTATCGCTCCGCCTCGCAGTTAACCTTCCGGCTACCTCCTTAAAGACTCGTTTAGAGGACTCGTGACATAAATATCTATTAATAGAATGCGATCTTTACTCTATAGAAAGAAAGTACTAGATTTTTACTTTTTCTCATGCGTACTTCAGAACCACATTCTCATAATAAAACTGGAAAGGGACTTGCAATTATTCGAGAAGTGCCTAATGTCTAGAAGTAGGACAGTTTTAAAGAATACCAGTGGTGTTAAAACAGCGAGTACTTTCTCATCCGTATTTTCACGGAAACTTACGCGGAAAATATTCGAATTTTCGAAAAATTGTACATGACCTTCTTTAAAAATCTTATCTTTAAGGAATAGATTTCATTAAGGGAAAAAATCTCAAATTTCAATATTTTAGTTGTAGGAAGATTCCAAATAATTTTGATCTTTTGCGATTTTCGAAAAATGAGTTTTCAACGAACATGAGACCTGCACTATTCTTTTGAACGTACTTCACACTACCCAACAACACAATTTAATCAAAAAATTATGGAGCCATTTGTTTGAACATTTCAAAAATGTCCCAGGGGCTTCATGTAAAGTACCCCCCAAATTGAATATCGGTTTCAAATTCAAGGGCAGCGACATCAACCAGATCGATTGGGGAGCATCAATTTTGGTGAAAATCGGCTGAACGGTTTAGCCGCTAGCGTTGTTCAGGGACGGACGGACAGACGTTTTGCCGTCAGTCGATTTTTCGCTATGAACCACCCACAAAACATGGATTCTGGCTACACCACGGTTTGGAGGATTTTATTTTCTAAATTTAGTAAATGGATTTATCCATTTTTTCGTCACAAGGGCCTTGTAATATGAGTTTTTCTGCAGAAAATTCGCCGTTTTCTCGCGCAGCATAACTTTCTTTACTCCGTAGGAAGAAAGTAGAATTTATCAATATTTGAGAAAATTTAGATTATGCGTTCACAGAAAATTTTTATGCTTTCACTGCAAAAAAATATTCCAAATTTGGAAAACATTTATAGAATTTTTTATAATTTCATTTGTCGAATTAGTTATACCGAGAAGAAGAGTCAAGAGTTCATGAGAAATTTGAAACAGATTAATAATTGTAATGTTGAAAAATCCCAGAGATATTAATAAAATGTGACATTTACTACAGTAATTGTAAATATAGTATTGTGTATTTGAAGAAGAGTGTAAAGTAAAAAAGAGAGAGTTCCTTTTCAGAAAGTTTAAATAATGCAATATGAGCATAATGTAACGTACCCCCCAAAAATATTGGATTCACATTGAATTCAGAGTCTCAATCAACTATTATATCAATTTTGAAAAAGAATAGACAGATTTAGAAGTCAGTAATGCTTTAATTTTTTTGCGGTACCATGTGCACACAGGTCTTTTTCCTACAACCAGTCTAAAAGTAAATTCATGTTCGCAGAGTTTTTTGAAAAAATATTTTTTGGAGTTCAGGATTTCAAAAGCCCACCTCATTTCACCAACGAAATAGAGAAATTGCGAATAAAATAGGTATGGGCTACAATGAATATCATTGCAATATTGTAGGAAATCTCAGAGAGTTGAAATATTAAGTTATAAATAATAATCTAATTAGCTGACAATATATGAAAATTTAATTTCGGATTAAATAAATTTCCGTTTTATAATACTATTTTGCTCAGGGAAATAGAGTCCTTAGGTTTTATTAAGCAACGATTATTGGAAGTTCGAACTCAAAAATGTGAAATTTTCTTTGACAATTGGAAGTTTTTTTTTGTGTATATTTTTAATGTCTCTTTTTAACTACTAGGCAATATAATGACCACTGTGATTGTTTATCTTTGGGATTTACTGTAGGGAGAACACGTAAGGACAACACGAACACACACATTTATGTCCGAGGCGAAATTCGAACCCGCGTCCCTTCGAACCCAGGCAGCTACGGCCTGGCCGTCCATTTCCTCTTCTCTCCTTGTAAACCTTTGACATTAATATTCAACGCCAAATACATCGAAGATATCGCTCAATTCTCCATCATTTGAATTACGTTTTTTCCTATGTCCGTGGCCACATGGGGATAAGTGGAAATAAGACCGCTGACTAGGTAGGCGGTCTTGGTAATTGGCGACGAGGAAGCCAGAAATACATCTTTATGGTAATATCTGCGCTTACTACCAAGATATTTATCCAACGTTGCATTTTGAGTGCAAACAGAGTGGCAGAACCCTTTTCAAACTCACAAGGACCATAAGACACTTGTCGTGGTCATCCCGTGGCTCTAGGCCCGAGGCGAAAATTGTTATTCGCCTTCGGATCGGGCACTGCCAGTTCTCGCACGGACATCTCGCGCAGTTACCCACCCCATTTCCCCCAGAGATGAAGAACAGACCTTACCGTAAAGCATGCTCCTGTGCACTGCGATAATGAAAGAGCCGAAGAAGGCATAGCTTGTCGACTATGGAGGAGATGCTGGCTACTGTCCTCCGCAAACTCTTTAAACTTTCTTAGAGAATATGGATTTATGAATCTAATCTGCGTGAAGGGGATGATTTTTAACATGTCTTTTATATACTAATTTTGCATTGTTCATGTGACACTGTCTTTGTCATTTATTTAATTTTTAAATTAGTCATTTTTATAATGTTGTTACTCTTTTTAATTATTTTAACTGACTTCCATAACAGCGTATTCATGTTCTTAATAAAAACAGACACTTGTTCCAGTGACCTTAAATGTTGAAATGCCTTTAAACTTAAATCATAATAACCATATGACCTAAAATCAAATTATCCATCCGTCACAAATTTTCAGAAAATTTTGCGAATAATATTGCACTATGTGTAACGGTACCTACGACTACCTCCGAAAACCTTCTACAATGGCCCCCACGCTGGGCTGCCAAATATGTAATGGTACACGTTACCTATCCGTTCTGCTTTTCTTTCTCAAAACTAACTTACAAAAACTATGTAACGATCTTTACCTGTGCTCCTTTCATCTATAGTTCTTACCAAAATGTCCACTATTATGCCTGACGTTGGGTTGCCAAAAATACATACATCTGAAATTTGCCCGTTGCCTAGCTGCTTTTCTGATATTTATTCATACAGATATAAATACTGGGCGTGAGGCTGTGGCGGACCTATACAGGATCCTGACGTAGTATTCGGGCACGTGGGTGTAGGTCCTCATCTAACTACACATACTTATAAGACCAATTGCATTGGTTTAATGTCGAACCAACAACGTTCGACATCGTTTATTTTATCTGTTTTTTTTTGTTCTCCTTCCTCTGCTAGAGGCATAACAAATAACAAACAACACAAAATCGAAAACAATACACAATACACTAAATACACAATAAACAATACCCTAGAAACACGAAATTCTCATTCACACTGAAGATTTACACTATAAGATTAAAACCAAATCATTCATACTTGAATGCGCATTCTATTTTTTTGTTTTCACTAAAATCTATTTCTATTTGACAAAACTTGGTCTTGTACATTAGAAGCTATGAGTCTATTCTTTCTTCTTATCAATGCGCATTACCAATTTAAATAAAGTTAGTGCACTTTCCTTTCGTTGAGTTCAGCGACCTGCACCGCGCCGTTCTCATGCATCACCCTCGCCAAATATACGCAGCGTCCTTTCGTTTGTCCATTCGCAGCATCCTTCCATTTTTCACACACGTAATTCGGAAAAATTCATTTTTAAATAATTAATGTCTCTTCGTTATAACTGTTTATTACTTACGAAACGAGTTTAATCACACGGCTGATGATGCGACTGTTTATATTCGCGAACAACGTTCTCTTTGAAAATTTTGCAATAATTTTCCGCGTTTCACCTTCTAAACTTTCTCCACTACAACTAAACGTTATAAAATTAACTTTGCTCGCGTGATTAGCACAACTTTCTAACAAAATTCTTAATTTCCGCGGAGCGTTTCAACATACGTCCTCCCTCAAGCTATTCTCCCCGCGTTCTTTCCCTCATTGTTGTCCCGAGACTTCCTCTTTTTTTTCTCGAACATTTCACGATCACTTCCGGGTCTTCTATATAATATTATATACTAGCTGACCCGGCGAACTCTGTTCCGCCTTAACAGCCGGTTCAATCTTTTTCTCGCGGCGCACTCACTGTGAGAAACTGTACTATCCTTGTTGCACTCGTGATATTAAAGCAATTGCACATTTGTGTTTTCTCTCAAACAAAGAAGAATTAAAAAAAACGCTCTTATATTAAATAGATAATTCAAAAATCTATTATGTAGCAGAGCGGTTTTTTTTGGAATTGAGTTTTGTTTAAGAGAGAAATACAAAGCTGTTTAAGAGAGAAATACAAATCATACGGACCGGCTGTTAAAGGCAATAAATAAGCAGATTTTGGAATTTATTAAGTTAAATTGTTTATTAGAAAATACAAATAAAAAGTTAAGTAGATTAATTATTCATTATTGTTCCTGAATTTTGGTGCATAGGTTGCACTCTTCAGTTAAGTACCTTCACGCGAAAACATGCGAAATCACGCGAAAACGTGCGAAAACGTGCGTTCTCGCACAGGAATGCTGTGGAACGGGATAAACAGTATCCTATGTCCGTCTCCTGGCTCTAACCTTTCTGCTCACCAATTTTCAGCCAAATCGGTACAGCCGTTCTTGAGTTATAAATAGTGTAACTAACACGACTTTCTTTTATATATATAGATTTTTAAGTTAATCTTCTTCTTTCTGGGTCGTCTCTCTTTATTATTCTCATGCATTTTCAAAGTGAATGCTATTACCGTTTTCTATTTGGTTTTCTACCATCTAAAATTTCCAAAGTTCTTTTAATCTGAAGACGGTCGATCCCCTTCCACCGCTCTGACGTCATACGACTCGTTTGGAATTTCCCACTTATACAATTTACATTTTCTTTTATGCCGTAGCCCCCCGAAATTTCTCCGCGTTGTGAGTAGTGCCATAATTTTCCCCATAATTTCTTCTATTAATGCCAAAAGTTTCGTTTGAATCGCTTCACGCGTTTACTTAATTTTTTGAAAAAACCAACTTTTTACATTAGATCTTAAGCTACAACAATGGCTATCGTGTCTAGTTGTGTGCTTAAAATGTACTTCACTAAATTGTTTATATCTTTGGAACGCGTGAGCCGATTTCTTTCAAATAACTTCCTAAATGTTTCACTCGACAAACGCTACTGAACTATATTGTCCCCATTATGATTTTGTCGCGTCTTCTTAGACTTCCAAAAAATTATCGCTACGCGACACCGCTTTCATTTGTCCCCGCCTTTGATGTTAATACCACTTATTACATGTTTATCTTTATTCTTTGCCCTGTCTTCATTCCTGGGGATCCTGGATCGTTACATCTCCCCCCGCCTAAGATGTCGCTCAGATATGATGTCATCATACTGAGTTGACATCTATCACTGCCATCTCACTGCGAAGTCTGCACTTTGTTTATCGTCGGCGCGACCCTGCACCTGCTACCACATGCACTTCCTTCTCGGCTTCACCAGTGCGTTCGACCTTGGGTAACAATGCCTCAAACCACTACTCTTGTTCGCGACGGATGTACCTGCCAACACTTGCACTCTCAGTTGCGCTGTACATTATACCGTCGTCTATTGTCGCACTATCACACGTTACACTTTTCACCCCTTTTCCACCTGTGCCTTAATCTAAATAATCTTCCTTTCTTGTTTATAAAATACTCTTTACAACTAATCTTAACCTATTCCTTAAAAACTACCTTTTTTAACATCCAATCTTTGTTCCTCAAAGCTATTCTTTAACATTTAACCTTTGTCATCTTCGTCACTTATTACTGTCATCTCATTTTCATCTCAATTCTTTGTACCCTCTACATTGGAACTATTCTCCTCTCAACTTCTTGTACAGGCTACCTCGCTATTACCAATTATCATCCTAGTTCTTTGTATAACTTCACATTATAAATATTCTGAGTTCCTTTATCTACATTCCTGTCTACTAACACCACATTGTTATTATTTAATACCTTTTTAATAGTGTACGGGCCGTCATAGAGCGGAAAGAATTTTCGAAACAATTTCTGTTCCGACGAGGACGAATGAGACACTCGGACTAATACTTTGTCTCCTGCTTTAAACGTCCTCCGTTGGCATTGCTTCTGGGCCTTCTTCCTACTCGTTGCCGACTTCCGTAACTGCTCGTACACTATCTGTTGACCTGCTGCCACTTCTTGTACACCGCCGATTTCTGGTGGGATCTGAATACGGTCAAATGGTCTCATCTTCCTTCTTCCGAAGTGCGCTTCCCACGGCGTCACGTTGGTACTGGAGTGCGGTACCGCGTTGAGGATGTCATTCAATATTGGCACCGCCTCAAACCATGCCCGATGGTTTTCTGCCGTGTATACCCGGAATAGTCGTGACAATTCTCGCATTACTCTCTCGCTCGGATTACTCTGAGGATGGCGCACAGCTGTGAAGTGAATGGAGATTTCTAGAGCTTCCATTTCCTCTCTCCACCTGTCGCTTGTAAACTGAGTTCCTCTATCGCTTAGAATCCGGGCCGGTTTTCCGCACATTTCGATAAAATTTTTTTACTTGGCGGACGCAACTTGCTGTATTGGGCTTTCGTATGGGGAAAATCTGCACGAACTTCGTGAACACGTCGATGATGACGAATAAATGCTGGTTGCCAAACCTCGTCTTCGGCAGCGGGCCGTATAAATCTACTGCATAGAGATCTCGAGGCCCTTGAGGCACGATTGCTTGCCATTCTCCTTCACAATGCCGATTCGGTTGTTTGGTCTTCTGGCACACGTCACATGCACTCGCTATTCGCCTCACCTCCTTTCCCATGTTCGGCCAGTAACAATAGTCTGCTAATATCTGCACTATTTTCCCGCCTCCAAAGTGCCCATAGTGCTCGTGGGTAGATGTCGCCAATTCTCTTCGAATTTCTTCCGGAATCCAAATTCTAAATTTTCCTTCCGGGCCGTTGACTTTCCGCAGCAGTATTCCGTCGTGTATTCTCCAGTTGCTGACGTTTTGATCCCCTTTCTTGTTCACCTGGTTGGTATCGTAGGGCTGTCCTGCAATTAACTTCTTCACCTCCCGAACGAATGGATCGCGTTGTTGGATATCCAGCACCGCCCCTACTGTCCATCGCGGGTTGATCTCTCGTACTCGGATTGCTGCTACCACATCTTCACATTCTCCCCTTTCCTTCACCTTTATCCGGGACAAATAATCGGGAAGCAAGTTCTTCTTTCCCTCACAATACTCAATTTCAATTTGGAACTGTTGTAACCATAGCGCCCACCGCAACAGTTTATCATTGTGGGTATGGCTCCTCATCAAAAACGTCAATGCCTTGTGGTCGGTGATGACGGTAAATGGACGCTCAATTAGCAGCGTTCTAAATTTCCGGGTCGCCCACACTACCGCTAACGCCTCCAGCTCCGTGACTCCAAAATTTCGTTCACTGCCTTTTAGCGATCGGCTGTCCAGAGCAATTATTCGCTGTTCTCCGCCATCACCCAACTGAAACAACACTGCTCCCAACGCATATCCACTACTATCCGTCTGGACATACATGCGTCTGCGAAAATCCGGGTACTGCACCACGTACGTGCGCTCGAAGGCCTCTAATAGCTGCTGGTACGCTTCTTGACACTGTTGGTCCCAATGCCATCTATTCCCCTTTCTCAATAGATGTAGTAGCGGTACCACCTTTTGTGAGTAGTTTTTCACAAAGCGCGCGTAATAATTGCAGATACCGAATAATCGTCGTAACTCTCTTATGTTCTTCGGTGGCGGTAATTTCCGGATCAGTTCCCGTTTACTCTCCTGAATCTTCATTCCGTCGTTTGAAATTTCATGTCCCATAAACTGAACTCTTCGTCTGCAGAATTCGCATTTTTCCAAATTCAATTTCAAATTGTATTTCCTAAAGATTCGGAATAATACTTCTAATTTTGCTAGGTGCGACTGCAAATTCGATGAGAACAAAATTATGTCGTCGACATACATGACCATTGTGCTTTTCAACTCTTCCGGGATTACATCATCTAAATATCGAATCAGCGCTGCCCCCGAGTTCTTTAATCCAAATGGCAATCGCGTAAAGGAGTACACCGTCCCTTCAAATTTAAAACTGATAAACTGCTGACTTCTCTTTTCAACTTCGATCTGCCAATAAGCGGACGAAAAGTCGAGCGCGCTGAAAATCGTCGCCCCTCCTAACTTCACTATCATTTCATTAATCGTGGGTGGCGTCTCGTATCGTGGGATCGTGACCGCGTTCAGCTTTCTTGCGTCTAGGCATATTCGAATGCTACCGTTCTTCTTGATAACAACTACCAGAGGACTGACGTACGGGGTTACTGCCCTCTTAATGACCCCTTTCTGCTCCATTTCCCCTATTAACGCGCGCACCTGCGCCTTGTACTTGCACGGTATGGGATACTGCTTTGTGGAAAACGGTGCGGTATCCTTCAATTCTAACTGGAATCGATAGCCCTTCACTGGCTCTGACGATTCCCCAAAAATCTCTAGGTGCTCCTCCAAAAGTTGCCGAACTCGCCCCGGGCAGTCTTCCTGGTCGATGACACCGTTCACGGCCTTGTCCACGTTCTGGATAACCTCTTCCATCGTAGCCTGGACTTCGTCTCCCTCGACCTCCGCCTCATCAGTTTCGGCGACCACTGGGCCACTCCCGGTACAACCTCTCGATCGTAGCGTAACTTTCCTCGTACCTACGTCGACGACGGCTCGGTACGCCTCCAGTGCGTCCATCCCTATGATGACGTCACGGATTAGTCCCCGGACCACGATCGCTGCTACCTCTATGGTCATTTCTGATAGGTCCAATTCCAACCAGACCTGTTTTCCCGTGGTATTTGCCATTTTCCGGTTAGCCACTACGACACGAAGCTTCCGCGTCGGCAATTCTATCAACACTTGCCCGCTCTTTCGCACCTTCTCACAGAATTCTTTTGACACCGCGCTTACACTACTTCCCGAGTCCACTAATGCCTGCACTTCCCTTCCATAACACGTGCCTCTTAAAATCAAGCACTTACTCGGCTTTACTCCTTCCACTTTGTCCTCTCTTAGCAATTCGTCCCCTTCAACAATAATGCTGGCCGTAGCCATGACCGTCACGATTTCTTCCCCATCGTTTGGTTCGTGCCACCGTCCCGCCCCAAACGTTTCTAGTTTTCCGATCTACCATTGCATTCCCAACGCACTTGCGTCGCCTCTACATTTCCCGTACTGTGATTCCGGGTGTCCTGAACCGCTCGCTCCGTGCTTACTCGATCGACGTCGCTCTCTCTTGGCTTCGATTTTCGCGATGCCTGACCGCCCTGTGATTTCTCTTGTTTCCCTTTCTCCGTTTCTACGCGCGCTTCCATCGCGCAAATGTTGTTTTGCCTACTCTTCCCGTTGCTATACCGGTTCTGGTAACCATTACCGGAGTTCGGGCTTCGACCGTCCTGCGTGTCGTGGTCGTCCCCTTCGTATGCTCGATCAAATCGACCGACGCGTTCGATTAGGTCATCTATCGTTTCGGGCATGTTATTCCACAAAAGCTCGCGGATCCTGCTCGGCATCTGTCGAATATGGATCCTTATGATTTCAGCAGGGTTGAACTCCTCGCTGCAAACCTTGAAAGCACTCACTTTCCTCGTCACGAAATCGCTCATGCTTTCCGAGCCCCCTTTACGGAACCTCTCCGACATTAACCGGTACTTCAGTTCAAATTTATGGTGTTGGTTCCAGTATCGTTCTAGAAACTTAGCCCTCCATTCCCCATATGTTTCCGGTGTTGGTGTCAGCGCCTGCCACCAATACTGCGCCTTAGAGCTAAGGGCTTCCTCTACGAATCTCAACTTCATTCCTTCCGGAATGTTATTTACTTTAAAATAGTTCTCGAGTGCTGTCAGAAATGAGTAAGGTTGTTCTCTGCTTTCCCCATGAAATCGCAGGTAATTTGGCAACGTCGCATGCCCCATCGCGTAACCATTGCCATTCGCTCTTCGCGCTGCATACACCTGCTGCTCTAGGTCTGCTATCTTGTTCAGAATTTCTTTATCGACTTCTTTTGTCGATCCTATATCTGCCAATTTCCGACTATTTAATTCTCCCTGAACAGCCGTTATAATATTTCTATCTATCCCACTGATAGATTCTTCTACACGACCTATACGAGCGTCTTGCTGTCGCGCCACTTCTTTTAAGTCCTGCACATTCCTGCCTATGTCTGACAATCGCGTTTCTTGTAATTGCACCGATTGTTGCAAGGTGCCCACGGTCGATTGGATTTCACCCACACCTGTACTAATTTGTTGGTTGAACACCTCTTGTACCGCGAAACGAGTTTCTGATGTTTCCTCCCCCGTTTTCGCGTTCTGTTCTAACCTGGCGAAACGCGCGGTTGTTTCCACTTTAAACGCGCTTACTTCGTCTTGAACTTTCGACACCGCGACCTGCACCTCATTCTGCAATTTGTTCAGCGCGGCATTTATTCCT